>PVLD010006523.1:0-99866 GCA_004027595.1 Dinomys branickii | reverse complement strand
GTAAGATCCTGTTTTATTTTCTCTCCAGATGTCTTACTTATCTTTTTATTGTTCTTCAAGCAAGGAGACATTGGTTGTTTATCTCTTAAATGTTGGTCAAATTCTTAGAGTGATTTTTATGCCTCTCACCTTTTTTCTTTTGTCTCTCTCTCTCTCTCTCTCTCTCTCTCTCTCTCTCTCTCTCTCTCTCTCTCTCTCTTTCTTTTTTTGAGATGGGGGTCTCACTATGTAGTTCAGGCTGGCCTCGAACTCCAGGGCATCCTCCTGCTTCAGCCTCCTGACTGTTGGGATTACTAGTGTGTGCAACCATACCTGGCTTCTTACTGTTTTTCATTAAAAGAAAACAGTGGCCAAGATATGAAGTATCTGCAGTTGTTATTAAAATTCTCAGTTTCAAACAGAGTTCAGTGGTGCACTCCTGGAAGCCCAGCTACCTGGGATGCTGAAGTAGGAGGGTCACAAGTTGAAGATCAGCCTAGACAACTTAGCAAGACCCTCTCTCTAAACAGAAAGGGCTGGGGATTTAGTTTAGTAGTAAAGCCCTTGCTCAGCATGCGTGAGGCCTTGCGTAAATCTCTAGTCATACCCCTCCCTAAATGTAAGCTTTATCTTCACTGCAGGTTAATAGTATTGTTAGGCATACGAAGAAGATTGCTGCTCTTCATCTTTCCTAATATTTCTTTATTTGCTAAATTGTAAAAAAACGCCGTTGTTTTTCCTCTCTGTTTTCTGTTTTGTGGTGCTGATTGGGACAAGCCACGCATACCATTTGTACAAAGTTGGAGGTTGCTACCTAGCATTAGCATTATTTTTCTGATTGCCATCTGATTTCTCAGAGCTTCTATGTGGGCCTAATTATGTGGGCTTGGCAATCAGCATGCCCACCTCTTCTGCCAGCTGTGCCCTGATTGCATTGCCCTCTAGGAAGGGGAATGCCGAGGGGTGTGGGGCACCTTCTGTGGTATGAGTTCAGCATCCATACTGTGACATCCTCGCTTTAGAAACACTGGGTTCCAGACTTTAGAGATACTGAAGAATAGATCTCCATATAATAGCTAGTGTTTTTATTTATGTTGCTCACTCTTATTGGTATTTATCTTTTTGTTTTTGTTTTTTGGAGACAGGGTCTCACCATGTAGTTTAGGCTGGTTCTGAACTCACTATGTAGATCAGACTGTCCTGGAACTCCCAGAGATCCTCCTCAGCCTCCCAAGTACTGCCATTACAGGCATGCACCACTGTGGCTGGCTTGTTGTTTACACATTAAAAATAGACTTACCTTTCTGAATTGCAAAGAAAAATGTGTGAAAGAATATGAAAACTTGAGTTTATACAAGATCCCATTAGCTTAAAAACTCTTTGAGCTGCTGGTTTTAATGAAAGTTCTTTGCCATCTAGATGATGAATTCCAAATATCCCTTTCCTCCAGGCTGATCTTCCTTGTGCCTCAGCCTCACATCCAACATAATTACAAGGCCTTCATAATGCTCACACTTTAGTAAGGAGCTGTGGTTTCACTGTTTGGAGAGTTTAGCTATTTTCAGTAATGTAAGAAAATATAATTAAGAATCATGTAAGCATGTTCCTTCCCTTGACAAACCTGTCCCATTACCTGAAGACCTAATACAGTTGGAGATTTTTAGTGTAAATATGGCTCTCGGTTCACCAGCATAGCTGAGGCCTTGTTCACCATGTCTCCGTGTCATTCTTCTGCAGGTGAACCTTGTGCTTTGTCAATGACACGGTGTCCCCCTCCAGGCCAAGGTGACAGCCTTCTACTTGGGCGACACCTCCCTGCCCTGCAGTCTTTATTGAGAAGTCATCTTTGCCCCTCGTTTTTTCTTACCTAGAAAATTCTCCTCCAGTCTGTATTCCTCACAGGTTTGGTACCACCCACCATCAAGCAGGTCCTTAATATCCAAATTTTAAAACTGTAAGTGAGCTCAGAGCACTGTGGCTCATCACATGACTCTTTTAAGTTAGATCTGCAGGGTCATCGCATTATCCTTTGGCTTTCTTTCCACAATGAGGTGTTCGTTTTTATCCCTAAAGGTTTCAGAAGCAAAGTTGCATCTATTTTTTTCCTTTCAAATTTTAAGTTTCATTTCCTTGCGGTTATTTTTGTGCTGAGAATATATGATTATATTGACTGTAAGTAGCCCAGAAAATATATTTTAATGTTAAAGTAATTGAAAATTATTCTATTTCTAAGATGTGCCAGACCCTTTTTAAGCACTCAGGATGTAAAACGAGTTAACTTTACAGCTGAGCTTATTGCTCTGTAGCTCTCCTGACCACAGTCTATCTCTCTTGAAGCGATACTTTCTGCGCCTAGTAAGAGGCTTTGTAGAGCAATTAGGTGGATAGATTAGCACTGTACAGTGTCATGAAGAATAATTGACTCAAATAGAAGAGGCTTACAATTAATGAAATGATTCATTCTCTTCCTGCAAGATGGGCACAGTTCACTTCTGGGGAGGTTATCTTTGAAATAAAAAAAAAACCCACGGCTTTAACTAACAAGTTTACAAAAGCCACATCAAGCAGCGGTTCTCAGGGAAAGTGAGCCAGTGTAACTGGACAAGCCCTCAGAGGCGCTCCAGGAGGGTGGTTCGGGGATGGAACCTGCAGGAGGATGCGCACTGCACAGACGAGAGGAAGAGGAGCCTGGGTCCCTGCCGCTGCATGCTGTGGGTGGAGAACTGCATCGGAAACTGCAGCGAGCCGCACTGGAGCCCGAGCACAGAGGCTGAGCAGCTCCAAGCTCTTCTGCGGGTTAATGTTTGTAACCTGCAGAAGGAGCAGATTGGGGGTTGCGTACAGCGCTCTTCTACTTTTTGCTTTCTTTGAAAGCTGCCCTTTTTGGCCTTGCAGCATATATCCTTATTTTCCAATAATTGCATCCGCTTCTCAGAGCTCTGCCAGTGCCCCCCCCCATTGTGTCATCCGGGACAGTGGCCGGAGGGTCCCCGAGCACAGGGGCCGCTACGCCCTTCCAGCCTGGCTGCACTTTGAGTGCTGTGTCAGCCACGCTCCCTTTGTCCTTTGGACTTCTGATTCAGGGTTCTGTCTTTTTTTTATAGCATGTCTTCTGCTTGCCTTTCATTTGTCCAACATTTGTCACCATGAATATTGTGGCTTGACTGCACTAGCCAAGGTGACAGCACACGTTTTGAAATGGACCGAACAGATGGTGGCAGTGGTATTGGATTAAATTATTAACTAGGATCCCCAGCAGAAGCCTTTAGCAGTGACACATGCCGAGCGAAGGGTGCTCCTCAGCAGCAGGATGGACAGGAGTGGAGGCCAGATCAGGTTGCTTCCACGGAATTGATACATGGCCGTGTGCGTCTGCTCCACCCCCACCCCGTGCTGATGAAGAGAGATTTCCATTTGTCCTTCTTGGTGTGTCGCATGCCTCATCATTAAAAATTAATCCAGCGGCAGAAGAAAAACAGACCATTGTACGAATGAAGTTCGGGACTACAGGGTGATTTTTAATGTTTGTTTGTGAAATAATTCATGGATGATTAAAATAATTCTCTGTGGCTGGTGTCATCAGGTGCAGGGGTTCTGTGGACAGCGTCCCCACAGTGTTACATCTGAAATACAACCCATATGTTTTAAGTAAAGGCTGTTGTTAATTTTAGCAGTTCCCTCTAACCTCTTACTACTACATGGACACATTATAGTTTATTGAGCCTGAAAGCTTGTGTTCTGTGATATTTTCCAGTGCTCCCAATGAGCTTGAAAAATCTCAAGAATGAATAAATAAGAATGAATGAATGTGTCTAAGGGTTTAAATATTAAATAGTTTAACCATACATAAGCACAATGACTAAATGTAAATTAGTCATGTACAGTGTCCTATCTTCACTGTTAAAATTGATTTTAAAACATAGCCTACAGAAAATTACAATAATAAGCAATAAAGGCACCATTTAGAGGTAAGGCAAGGCTGTGGAAGTTTTCCACTTGAAGAGTTAAAGTTCCAGAATCATTTAGTATATGATACTGATCAGAAGAACACTGGTATGTCTGAGATTTCCTTCTTTTCTGTCCTTCTTCAATTTATAGAAACATAGTAATATTTGATGATTATATAGTCCATTGTCAATTGATCAAGGATTCGAATCATGCATATACATTCAGCAACAAAACCATGGCTCATTTCTGCACGTGTCCAGTGTTTGAAAATGTTCCTTTTTACTCAGTATTGTTTAACAACATAAAAGTCTTGGAGGTTTTGCCAAGTTGCCCAGGCTGTTCTTAAACTTGCAATTGTCCTGTCTCAGCATCTAGAGTAGCTAGGCCTGTAGGTTGTGTGTCCCTTTGCCCAGTGAAAAATGACTTTTAATGCCCAACTGGGCTTCATGCACAGAGGATGTCTGCGGTTGTGTGTAAGTGGGGATGGGCAGGTGAAAGGGTGACGGGAGAGCGGCCATGCCTAGGATTTCAGGGTGCTTTCCACAGCTCTCTTCTTTAGCCTTTAGATTTCAGCAGTCACTTACTGAGTAGCTGGGTTTTAATTTGCTTTTTTGTTTGATGGTAGTGTTTGAGGTTGAACTCTGGGCCTTATGCATGCTAACCATGCTGTCCTACTAAGTTCACTCCTGGCCCCTAGTTTTTAAACACTTTATACCTTAAGTACCCCTGGTTCTGGAAACATATTACAGGTTGGATATCCCTTATCCAAGATGGGCGTAAGCAGAAGTTGCTTGGAATATGTGCTGCTGAAGTGAGCACAAGCAGAAGTTGCTTGGATTTCAAACCTTTTTTGAAAGAAATTTGCAATATGTACATATGCATTGTAAGCTATCTCAGTGAGAGGCCCAAGTCTGAGCACAAAATTAACTTACGTTTCAGGTACAGTTTATAGCTTGAAGGGCATTGTGTGCAATACTTTTAATGCACCTATGTTTTGGCTGTGACCTTTCTAGGAGGTCAGGGAGAAACTTGTCATTAGTAGTAACATGTGGGAGCTCAAAAAGTTGTTACATTTTGGGGCATTTCAAATTTTGAATTTTCAGATGAGGAACGCTCAACCTAGACAGAAGATGAAATGCAGCCCCTGCGCTCTCCCTGGAGCTTGGATCACAGTGTGCAGACCTCCCCAGGTCCCCGACTGTGTCCTAACTCTGTTCCTTTACCCGAGACTCCTTTGTGCCTCTGTTCTGTAACAGCTGTTGCTCTTCTAAATGAAGACCCCTTTACCATTGGTAACTTTATGGTCGCAGCTCTCCCCCTGGGTATCTGTATTGTGCTATCACTTTTATCCCTTTGGGTGTCTTCTCCACTGACCTGTGAATTTCCTAAGGTCACTAACCACGTGTGATTCACTGTGTGTTTGTTTGCTGTGCTGGGAATCTAACCCAGGCCCTTAGACATGCCAGGCGAGTATGTTCAACCAGTGAGCTACATCCCTAGTGCTGTTTGATTTTCTTTTAACCTGGATGTCTAACACAAGGAAGCTGAGAAAGTACTCAATACAAAACTGTTGAATGATTGAACATAAATACAGTTGACAATATTTTTAAGATACAAGCCCAGTGTAGTGGCACAAATCTATATATAATTCTAGTACTTGGGAGGCTGAGTCAGCAGAATCACCAGGAGTTGGAGGCCAGCCTGAACTACACAGGGACACCTTGTCTCACCCCCCAAGTAATAATATTTTAGGACATGTGCTGCTTTGTAAAAAATTCCTCTATATTCGTACTTTGCTAATTCTTTGATAATATATTATGTACCTACTTTTGGGAAGTATTTAGGTAACTGTAGAATGACCAGGTAACAGCTGGAAGAAAAATTTACAACATTGATCAGGAATAAGATTTTACTTCAGTGAAAGAGTAAGCAGAAAGTTGAAACTTCATAAATCAAGAGCCGAATATTATAGAGTACTACATTACAGCAGTGGTAACAGAATTCCACAATCCTAGATCAGGATTTATTATGTGGTCCTAATAAAGATTTGGGAATAGGATTCTACCTTTGCGTGATACTAACTAAAGGTGTCCTTTCAAAACTTGATGCAAGCTAAAAACAGAGGAGCTGAGGCGCCTGGACTCTCAGTTTACTGTTGATACGCATTAGCTTCTAAATCTCATTTTTCTCATTCTTAACAGGAATTAAATTTATCTGTGACTGTATCCCCAGTAGAAGAACTAGGAAAGGTCACGTGACACAAGGGGAGCGGGAAGAAAGGAAGTTGCTTTAGGTTAAATGTGCCAAACCTGAGTAAGGTGAAATCTGAGTAGAGGTGAGCAATAGGGATTGAAAGACGGTAATTAGAAGATAGTAGCTAGAAATGAGAAGTCCAGAGGCCGGCAGCCCCTTTCTGTACAGCTTTAGGTAGTGAACACTTTCGGTCACAGCCCTGGGGCAATCAGTTAAGCAGCAGATGCTTCAGTGTCCCTTACAACTGTGTGAGTGGACACTGAACTTCGAGTCTCACAGAGTTTTCACGTCATGGAAATTATTATTGTAATTTTTTCCCACCACTTAAAAACAGGCTGGCTGGACTTGGCCCCAGGGTCACTATTTGCTGTCCTTTGTGCCTTATACTAACAAAGCTACTCAAGTTTTAAAGGAGAATAAGTGAAAAGTGCAGAACAGCGGTTGTAAAACCAGACCTTTGCGGTGCAGCAAGAGTGTTGCAGACCCTAAGGAAGCCGTCAGGCGTGGGAAGGGCCTTGGCGTGCTGCAGCGTCCGTGAAGGGGTTCAGGAGCTGGGTTGTCCGCAGCCGGTGATGGAGAGGACGGCTGGAAGGACGAGGAGAGAGAGCAGAAGAGCACCGCCACCGATCAGAAGCTCACTGGTGACCACCGAGGCTCTTCTCCAAAAGCTGTATGATTTGAGCTGTAGGAGACCGAAAAGATAACGTGCTGGGCAAACTGGAAGCAGTGCATTCAGAGCAATCACTCGAGGAGCTGGCCATTGAACTCCGAGACGAGCGGACAGGGCAGTGTCTGCAAAGCTGATTCCCCTCTATTAAACCATGGCTTTTTATGAAGCTTCAGGCTGCTTGGCTATCTCTTCAGAACTTATTAATTTAACAGGAGCACACACTTACCCCATGCCAGGTACTGTCCGAGGACTTTATCCCTAAAAACTCTAGGTGTTCTCCTGATAACCCTGTGGAACACATCCGCTTCCTCCCTTCCTTTTATAGCTGGGCAAACAGCTGTGTGTGGAGAGATCCTCTCGCCTCTTGTAAGCTGCTGGGGACCTGGCCGGGGTGGCTACAGAGTTGGGCTTTTCACGTTTAGGTTAAAGCATCAAGTTCTCTAGCTATGAGCTAAGCAACTTTAAACACCTTAGGCTTTTCCTAAATAAGTGTGATGGAGAGGCATGCAGATTATATGGTATAAACTTGTCCCTGTGCTTACGCCTCTGCACAGAAAGCAAAGAGGTGGTATTCTTGTTGGGGGAAACTTTATCATTATTAAGCTCTCCCGAAACCCTACTTAATGTGTGTGCAAGACAATGAGTAAGTGTGATTGTTTATTTGGTGCATTACCTGGATTGATGGGGTTATGGAGCAGCTCAGGATAATGCTGGAAGGACAGGGTGCCCCAGGACCCTGGGGTGGAGGGAAGCCCGCTCCCTGCCCTACACCTGGCATTCATGGGTGACGAAACAGAGTGGCACTGACCTCCCACAACCGTGGCCGCTCAGCGACAGGCTGCGCGTAGAGCGAGGAAGGAACCTGCCCCACGCCTGACTCCTGTACTCTGCGTATTTGAAGAGGGAGCAAGAGCAATTCTGTACCTAGTCCTGGGGGACTGGGGATGTCCTACAGCCTGTGCATGTCCTCCCTCTTGAGAGTGAGAGCCAGAGGATTCGTTGCAGTGTTTCACCGGATTTAATGTGGCACAGCCTGACCCCTTCCTACCCCAGGGCCCATTTGGTGGTGCTCAGCTTCAATTTCTTGTTGGATGTACGACCTTCTCATCCACCATATCATTTGTTTACTGTGGGATAATATAAGGTCTATGCGGGCAGGTATTGTGCCTGTTTTCCTCAGAGATCTCTCCCGACTGAGCAGGTGCTCAGTGTTTACTTTGATAATGCACGAGTCTGTGCTCATTTGCCATGGTTGTGTACACCTGAAAAGCTCCATAGTGACAGGACTGAACATACTCATGGTCTGTTGTCTCAAAAGAATAATTTGTTTTCACTGGTTGTGGTGGCGCATGCCTGTAATCCCAGCACTCAGGAAGCTGAGGCAGGAGGATCGTTGCGAATTCAAGACCAGCCTGGGCTACAAAGTGAGTTCAAGGCCAGCCTGAACTGCATAGTGAGACCTTGTCTCAAAAAAACAAAACAAAACAAAAAGAATAATTTGTTTTCAACTGGAAGTATGTGCAGTGACACTTAACCTCAAAAACTTGTGGATTGCAAGTAGGGCTCTTTCTGACCAGAACGTACCTGTCTCAAATGCAATGAGAGGGGTAAGGTCACTTCCCCGTAACTTGTTTTCCAAATGGGAACTCTGCTCCCTCATTTAAGGCAGCTGCATAATCTGATTTATTGTCTTAGGTGTTAGCCATTTTCATCTGCCAGTGTAATTACTTTTAAGCAAAGCTATGTAAAGGATGAACGAATACAAGTTGGAAATCTGTGATGTGCATGGCAGTGTATGTTTTCTTGTTTGCTTTCGTTGTTCAGAATCTAAGCTGGAAGGGATAAAGTGTTTGAGGAGGCACAATTCCAAAGCTTTCCCTGGAGGGAGCCCCTTCTATAAATTTTATTCTTTGACTAAGAGCCTTTGTTATAAACTAAATGTTTTGAATTAGTGGATTATTACATTTTTCCATTTAGTTACAAGTCTGGCCCAAAGCTATGAAATATGAGGTCGTCTGAGTTGTTTCAAAAACTGCCATGAAGTAGAGCTGCTGTGAGAGGCGAGCAGTGTTCCGACCCCTGCCCTTTTCATATCTCTTGATCTGTATTCTCTCTTTTTCATTCTTCCTAGAATATATTTTCCCAGTGTTTCCTTACACCCTGTTTCTGATTCCTCCCTTTGTGTTTGCTCCCCCATTTCTCAGGGACTGGTTTCAAATGGGCCAAAGAAACAACTCATGGCAGTGGGCTGGAGTCAGGGGAACCCACAGGATGCTTGGGACCTCCGCCTGGGGAGCACTTGTGAGATTGTTTAACTGGGCACGTAGGTGAGAATTACGTTCTGAATAAAGATGAAAATGAGTAAGGGTCCTCATCTAATTTCTCATTTGGAGATGTTGTGCTCAGGCAGGCGCTTGTGCCGCTGAGCTACATCCCCGGCCGTGTTCAGGTTTTTCAAGAGTTGTGGCAGCTTCATACAAGTGAGATCACAGTGTGGCACGCACGGTACTGGTTCACAGTCACTGGCAAAAAAGGGAGAGTCTGGGCATCGTTATTTGCATAAAAATGCACCGGGCCATCCTTCACGGCTCCTTAGAGATTCTATTGTAAAGTTTTACTGCTTATAAATGCGCCTTTGGTCTGGGAGGCAGGGCCCAGGGGGCGTGGTCAGCAAACAATAGTTCAGTTCTTTTTTTCTCCCTTGTCAGTTCAAATCCCAAATCCCACACACCGAAATTAACTGGAGAGTCAAAGAATCAGCGCGGCATTGCTCTCTGACTTTGCGGGCACCTGTAAAACAACCTGGAAGTCCACAGCGGCCTGCTGAAGACGGGGAGCACGTTTGTTTCATCTTGATTTCCGAGGAGGAAAATCTATGGCATTTTTGTGGACTGCAGGGAGGAGGAACTTCTGGTCTGTGCCGACGAAGGGGATGAATGAGCGAGCCTGATGCGGCTCTCATGCAAATAAGACCGCGATTGGCTTTCTCTCTCTGGGCCTGTTGTTGCTGGCTGCTCCTAGCCTTCAAGGTTAGGTTTCCTGGGAGTTTTTCAGGTTCAAGGACTGCTAATGGGTTGTAACTGCCTGACAATAAACTCCACCTCTGAGTTCCAGCCGTCCCCGCAGACAGGGAAGAACTGGAGACAGGAGGAACAAAGTTAGAATCTGGGGCGGAAGACCACAACTTGCCACCTGCCTGTGGGACTGAGGTTTTAATGTGATTTACACCCCTAAACCCTATGTGCGCACTCCAGACATGGTGGTGTTCATAAATGCAAAGATTAAGTCTTTCATTAAGCTTTTTAAGAAGAAAAGTAAGTAGTTCCTTTTTTCCCTCCACCTATTGTGTGTGCATGCATGCATTCTTGTGTGTTTTATGAGTGCCTCTGTCCTTTTGAGCAAAGGAATTAGAGTGTGAAACAGCATGATTGGATTGAGCTAAACTCCACTTTCTGCAGGTTGTTCAAATGCCTCGGACTTTTGTGACTGTAGGACTGTGTTATGTGATCTTGGCATGTCTTATTTATGGTTGGGATTTTAAGTGACTTCACTTGTTTTGTACTTCTCCAGAGTCTTTAAAGAAAGGGGAAATCTTGGTGTTTACCTTGTTTCCTTTGATACACAGGGTGCTGTTTTCGATCCTTTCACCTGCCCGGCAGCCTGTAGGTAACGCATCACACACACACTTTTGGGGGGGATGACTCTGGCACTGTGTTATATGTTTAAGACCTCAAGGTCAGACCGTCTAGACAGACCAGAGAGCGTTGTGAAGCACAGAGCTTTTGCACTGGCTTCCTTGTGTACTTTCGGTGGGTTTAAGTTTAATCCAGGTGCTCCTTCATGCCTTGAGAATATAATTTTTCACAATGACAGGGACTTCTTTTTTTCATGTGGTTATTGGCTTATTTCAGTTTAGTTTTTGGATCAGTGACTTAAATTTGATCCATGTGCACAGGTGGGGACATTCGTAAGAGCAGCTTTGGAAAAAGCAACAAAGAACCCCCCTCCTCCACCACCACCTTCTTGCCTCCTTCCTGTTCGCAGGCTGGCTTTGGGGCGACTGGTAAAATCCGCCCTGGCAAGAGCGAGTTAGATCAGGGAAGCAACAACTGCTGTTTCAGAGCAACCAGGTAGCGGCTGAGCCCTGGGGCGGATGGCGTGATGGTTACCAGGACTCAGGTGCTGTTGCTTGGATCTCATTGTGATTGGCAAAAAGGAAAGTTTCAGCTTTCCACCTATGAAGTGTGGTAGTAAATCTTTAAAATCAATGGGCATTAGCACATTGTAATGAATGTCGTAATGACCTCTGGGAACTCTCTGAGGGACCTGTGGCCAGTTTGGCAACTTGCTAGACTCTGAAATGTATGTGGGGATGAAGCCAGGTCTTTGTGGATCTCATGCGTGGAGATAGACAGTTGTATGCACACGCAAAACGTTTATTCTGCAAGAGATCACACGAAACATGAGGCTTTTGTCAAACATCGTAAGCACAAAGCAGATAGGGTATTTTTGCTTTTAATTTGATATCTAGTTCTCAGTGTCAGTTTTCCCATGTAGCAATTTATGGAAAGGGTGGGATTCTTTGAGAAAAGCCCATAGGATTTTAAAATTTAGTAGCGATAGGAAAGGTAGTTTTTGAGGTGAGAGCTAAATGATGGTGTAGGGTTACAAGGAGGTTGAAAAACATATTTCTTTCTTAGTGATGGTTTTGAAGTTAGGGCTCCTCAGAATAGTGACCACCGTCCCTTCCAGAACCAGGCTTCACACAGGCTACTTTGTGAGCTAAGAACTTTACATAAATGAGTTCACTTGATTGGGTGGGGGCAGACTGAACGCAGGGAGCCACATCTCCATCCCTTTTATTATTTTACTTTGAGACAGAGAGTTTCACTAAGTTACTCAGGCTGGCCTTGAACTTGCAATCCTCCTGCCTTAGCCTCCCAAGTAGCTGGAATTACAGGTGTGCACCACCAAGACAAGCTGGTTCACTATAACAGTAATGTAACTGTGCTGTGGGCTGTGTTTAGTTAACTTGAAATACGTTCAAATGACCGGATGTTTGTGTATGCCTTTGTGCTGTACATTGTCAATCTGTCTTATGAGCTTGTTGCTAGGGCCATGTTATGTTGTCGCCAAGGGTGCTCGTGGTGGAAACTGCCTAGTGGAGGTCAGAGTCTGGGCTGGCCTCTGACTCACTGTTCTCATGTCTGCCGATTGTACAGGAGTTAACCTTGACAACTCACAGAACAGCGTCAGCTTGGGGTGGGGGCTTTCTCTTATCTTTCTCTAGTTTCTCTGATGCCTGGGTTGTGTGGCACATCTACAGAAGGCACTTAAAAGTTGCTGATGAGTTTGTTTGGGTGTTCTTGGTTCTTCATGTAGGGGTTTGTGCATATTCCAGCTAAGGCAGTGTTGTCAGGAAAAATGAAGTAAAACAGTCTCAAGTCCTAGGAGGGACAGAAGATTATTTTAGAGATTTATCTTAATCTCAGGATTGCCTATTATTTCTCCATCTAATGTTTTGGACTCTAGTGTTGGGGGAAATAATTGAATTGGATCGTGTTGAAAAAATTCAATTGCATTGTAATTTCTGAAAACATTTTATTGTAGATGTGTTCTGTAAATGCAATAACTTAGAGAACTTCTTATAGCACAAATGGATCTCCATGTCTATTCTACCGTCCCATATATTAGGTTGAATATTTATGCAGATTTTTAAAAGATTTATTTAAATTTATAACAGTAATGTTTTAAAATAATGCAATAGCTGGGCACTCACCTGTGATCTCAGCAGTGGGGAGGCTGAGGCAGGAGGATCATTTCAAGTTTAAGGCCAGCCTGGACCACACAGTGAGTTCAAGCCTACACTTGAAAGTGAGACCCTGTCTCAAAAATAAAGAAAAATAATGCTATAGAAGGGAAAGATTTGGTCTCAACTTCCTGGTAGGAAATTTGTGTCTGTCAAGACAAGCTAATGCTTACTGATGCGTACAGTGGTCTTCTACCACTGAACAGCTGGTTTGCGGAGGTGGTGGGGTTAGGTAGGAGTTGGAGGGCTCTGCCAGGTTTGTCACTTGTTATTCTAGTTTGGCGGCGCTAGAGAACTAAGATCTGGGATGCAGCCAGCTGAGGAAGTGATTCTGTGAAAACTGTGTGGAGAATAGACGGTTGGGGCCGCACCGAGAGAACATGGTGGATGAGACCCCCGGAGTCGAAGGTTCAGTCTCAGTCAGACCTTGCTCCGGGCCTCCTTGCTAGTCCTTAGCTGTGGATATGTCGGACCCCCAGGCCTTACCTTGATGGAACAAATTGGGAGTCAGGGAAGCTTAATTCGACATCTGAATTTGTTCTTTCTTTCCGTAGCGGTTTCCAACCTCGAGGAGGAGAGCCGCTGGACAGTCCACTACACGGCTCCATGGCACCAGCAGGAGAACGTGTTCCTTCCCAGCACGAGACCCCCTTGTGTGGAGGACCTGCACCGCCAGGCCAAACTCAACCTCAAATCAGTGTTGAGGGGTGAGTAAGACACACCATCCCGAGGTGGAGTGACTGTTAGAACTGCCAGCAGAACTGGACTGCTGTCTGTGAAAGGTCTACTTATACTGAATGTATAATATGCCATGCTTTCGTAAACGTAACCTAACACAAGCTAGAAGTATTCTGGTCCTCGGAGGAACTTGCTTATATACAGATACGCAAATCTGTCTTGCAAGAACCCACTCCTGGTTTGAACCCCATAGGCTGCATGTGCAAACCTCTCGTGCTGATCGAATCAAAAGACATTGCTGCTGACCCAGAAAATTTGCCATTGTCTTTCAAAAGTGATTGTTAGTCTTCAAAGCAAATTTCTTAAAGCTGGTACATCTTATGGTTTGTTCTGTTCAGTGTAGGTTCGGGCAGGCGTGCCCAACCTGCGGGCTACTTGCCCTGTTTATTTTTAATGTGATGGTAAACAATATTTAAAAAGAAGAGAAGTTTTGTTGCTTGTATGCACTGGCCATATTATGTATTTTATATGTGGCCGAAGCCAGTTGCTCTTGACTCAGTGAGGTGCAGGTCAGAAGTTTGGGCACCCAAGGAGGAGACCAGTATGTAGACTTTGAAGCAGCACTAAATGATTTGATTTGTTGGGAATTGGGTGATGCTGAGCCAGGCTCCCTGGAACCAGAGTTCTGTAAGCACATAGGCAAGGTAGGCGGCTGGTGGGAAATATAGGAGGAACGTATTCCCATGTATAATGTAAGACTCACTTTTACTTCAACTTCTTGGTGTTATGAAGCATAAATGTATGGCCAAAGGGCTTCCAAAAGATGACAGGGAAGGGGCTGGGGATATAGCTCAGTGGCACAAGCGCCTGCCTGGCAAGTTCAAGCTCCTGAGTTCAGTTCCCCATACCAAAACACACACACACACACACACACACACACACACACACACACACACACACGCACAATGACAGGGAAGACAGTTCTTCAGAGCAAAAGGAGACACTTGTAAGATAGAGACTTTTTCATGAAACAAGGAAGTAAAGTTATCCAAGCAGATTTCTCCTACAATACAATCTTCAGTATATAAGTATATAAAAGAAATATTTAGTGTTTATCTGAAATTTAATGAAACCAAGCATCCTTCACTTCATTTACTTGCAGAGCACTTAAATCTGGGAGAAATTCTGACATTGACTCGGAAACATAGCATGGGCTCCTCTTTAATTTTTTATAAGAATTTTTATTTCTAGACCACTGAGTCATCTGTTAGGTGATTCCTTCTTTGATATAGCACTGCTGGAAAGCATTTATTAAAGACTTGACTCAAACACCAGCACAGAGCTAAGCCGCTTATACAATCATCTCATTTAATTCTCACAATAATCCTGCTACTCACTCACTCTATGCCCAGATGAAGACACAGATTAGAAGCTTGTCCGAGGTCTCCGGAGCTATTGAGCACTAGGACCAGGGTTTAAACATGGACAGCTGAGGGTGTAGGCTTATGTCTTAGCTGGTACACTAAATTGGCTTTCATAGCTATTTTCTAGAAATCTGTTGTTCTGCAAGAAGTAGAGATTCTAAAGGCAGAGTCTTAGGAATTTGTTTTTTATTTATTTATTTTTGTCTATTTGAGACAGGGTTTTGCTATGCAATTTAGGTGGCCTTGTCACTTTGTAGCCCAGGCTGACCTCAAACTCATAGCAGTCCTCCTGCCTCAGCCTCCCCAGTGCTGGGATTACAGGCTTGTACCACCATGCCCGGCTGTGTCCCAGGAATTTAAACTTGTACCTATCATGTAAATCACAATGTGGAAGATGCCAAAAATTGCTCTGTGGAAATTCAAGAAAATAATATCAACTTGAAGACAGTAAATAACAGAGCTTTGGTGTTCTATTCGGAACAGAATTACACAGACATTTTGTGTCATAGTCATGCTTTGTCTTAATATAATATAATATAAATATACGTTTTTAGATAAGGTGTCAGTGTCATTCTATAGTGCAGGCCGATCTTGAACTCACTATGTAGCCCAGGGTAACCTCTAACCCACAGCAGTCCTCCTGCCTCAGCCTCCTGGGTGCTGGGATTATAAGCACCTCTCTCTTTACCATTCTACAGTGCTTAGATTATCTCATGCGGGCTGGGGATATAGCTCAGTGGAGTAAGCGCCTGCCTGGCAAGTGCAGGGTCCTGAGTTCAATCCCCAGTACCGCCAAAAAAAAAAAAAAAAAAGATTATCTCATGCATCTGGCAGCGTCTTGTGTCTTAACTGTGTTAGCCCTGGACCTCCCGGCAATGAGGCCGTTACTGCCTTTCTTTTTCACTCAGTCTGAGCAACCACTATGTTCAGTGACTTAAACTGAACCAGCAGGATATCGTCAGTGGAGACCATTTGTACGGCCTTGGAGCTGTGCTTTGAGCTTCCTTCCCTTCGCGGTAGTGGTTGCTTAGTGTACCTAAAGCCAAACAAAATTTCTTCGAGACCCCTGCAGTTCCCAGCAATTCATCTTACAGGTAAATCGCAACAGGGAGCTTCTGTGTTGTAGTTCACCTTGAGCCCTGAGAGCTGACTCAGAGCGGCTGAGCCAGCAGGGCCGGAGGCGGTGCCTGGCTTGCACCCCTCTGTGCTCCTCTGCCCATTGCTGTAGGGACCCACGTCGGTGAAGGCATGTGCGCTTCGCCTGTTCAGGCCCGGCTCTTCTGATCCCTCTCCAGGAAAGTGTGCCTCACTGCCAAGTTCATGTGTGTTCACGTTGTGGATCAGGAGGATCAGGACTCAACTCCCCTTAGAGACCAAACATCCGAGTGTAGGTGGACGCTCTTGTGTTCTTTCCACTCTGTGCCTGCATTTGCAGTATCGGCGCCGGCTTTGCCTAAACTTGAATCTTAGTTTGAAAAGATAGATGGTTTTGTAATTGCTTTGGTGTCCTGAAAACATTCGCCAAAGGGATGTTCTGTTAATAAAATCCATAACTTTGGGAATTCTTGTGCTTAACTTTTGAAGATGGACAAAAAATAAAAACCCTTAAGGGGTTTGAGATAAATAACTTTCTGAACAGTGGCTGGGAAGAGTGAAGTGAGAAGGAGCTTCTGAGTCCTTGCGTTCGTCATTATTTACTTTTACAGGTGCGCAGAAGACCACGTAGTCTCTCCCACACTGTCTTAGCAAGCTGAGGTAAAGAGCTGGCAAATGTTACTGCCCTGCTGCCAGCAATGATAATGAGAAGATAGAAATCAAGAAAGACACGCAGTCCCTGGACACCCTGAATATGTATGCTGGTGATCAAAGCTTGACATTATATAGATTCTCACACTAAGTTAGTTCACCCTCGACATTCTTCACTTAGAAATCTGTTCACAGCGAGTCAGGCACTTTGTTCCTCTTGTTCTGACTGTCCATGACTTTAAGGAAGGACGTTAAACAACAGGTGGTGCCTTTTACCATCATCAAACACTTTCTGTGTGAATTATCCCGACAGTTTTTATGGAAAACTAAGCTCTCTTTGTAAGGACCACAAAATACAAAGGGACCTGATACAGTGAGTCCTAACAGATCAGTATCCAACTGTGTACACATATATTTTATATCTTTATATATGTGGCTACTAACTACTCACGTTAGTTTTGTCCCTGCTACTCATGGGCCCTCAGGACCCATCCATTTAATTTTATTTTTTATAAAATAAAAAAAAATTATGCTATATTTTTATTTGTAAACGTATTCTGTAAAAAGTCAATTTTCAAAACACTTGGGACTAAGTGTCTGACAGGTCTGATTACAAATTGGCGCTTTCCCAGCGTCCCATTGGGTCGCACTTCTTCTGTCCTTGCTCCTGGGCGGAACGGTGCCCGTTTTTCTCTTGCTGTCAGTAGGTTGTCTAGGCTCTTCTGTAACAGACTGTCCATTCCCTGGATGCGTACTGTAAGTTTTCATGCTTTTAGGGGCATGTGTGCAGCAGCCACTCTGGAACACAGATCTTCCTCGGTTAACTGTGTCCCACAGGTTTCAGGGCAGATCCAGCAGAACAGCAGGACTTTCCTCCCTGTGGAATTGTAGACGTGGAGCATGACTGATCTATGGGTTAAAGGAATGTGGAAATGCTTCATGGTCAGTCAAGTGACTGAGGAAGACAGGCTGCTGGGAAATGTTTTATGGGAAAGTGAAGTTTAAGTTATTACGGAAAGGCAGGTAATAGACACAGCGTAATCAGTATTACAACATCAGTTCTGCACTGTGCTGGGAATTTTATTTAATCTGAACTGATGACAGTTCATGGGCCACAACTTTCAACGGCTGAGTCTGCTGGTGTGGGTAAAAGCCCAGGGTGCGGGCTGTGGTGGTGCATGCCTATAATCCCAGCATTCTGGAGGCTGAGGCAGAAGGATTGCCATGAGTTTGAGGCCAGCCTGGGCTACATAGTGAGTGCAAGAACAGTCTAATAAACCACAACTATCTCAAAAAACCAAACCAAAACAAATACTTAAGTGCAAGAGAGGTGCATGGGAGGTATGGCAGGTGCAGAGGGAGGACTGGAGGAGCATTGGGAGAACTCTCCCCCTCCCATGTGCCCCCCCCACTGCCAAGGAGATAGGTTTTCCAGATGTGTGAGCTGGCACGAGGATCTCCCACATTTGGCACCGGATCAGTTTAGAGACCTTTTGTGTTGGCTGTTGGATGGTCTCTAGAGAAGATTTGGCGGTCGCACTCTTAGCTGGAATATCTTGGTTTTGATTTGTCCTAGTAACTAGAAATGTAGGTAATAATTTACTGTTAATGAAGATTTCAGTATGACTGAGATTTAAAAACAATGTTTCACTTTTTGATTGAATAAGATAGCTGGCTTGCATGCATAGTGAAGTTTTTTGTTGTTGTTTTTTTTGAGACAAGGTTTCACTGTGTAGTTCAGGCTGGTCTTGAACTCACTATGTAGTTGAGGTTGGCCTTAAACTCACATGTAGATCTTCCTGCCTCAGCCTCCTGAGTGCACCACCATGCCCAGGCCATAGTGAAGTTTTGAAGATGGACCCGATGACCACAAAGAGTTCACTCGGCATTTTACTGAATTTCCAGAATTTTATCTATTTTACCTCCATGATTGTTTAAACCCTTCCTGAACTGCACTGGAGATAGATGTGGTCCTAAGTAACCTTTGCTAACTACATTTTAAAAAAATATCTGCTTGCCTTTTAGCTTTATCTTTGCGAGAGCCCCCATTAAGTGGAAAGAGGGATGAAATCTAGGAATAGGCTTTAAAAGACTCAGAGTTTGGTTCTCTACAGCTTATCTAAATTTCTTTTTTAAATTTTTATTTATATGAGTGTGCATTTGCGGCACAGTGAGTGTGTGTGCATAACACACATCTTTCTTCCTTCCCCACCCCTCCAATCTCCACCTTTGTTCTTTGACAGCTGTGAACCTGTTAAAGATGGAAATAAAGATGTATCATTGTTTAAGTCTCCATCCCCAAAAAGCCCAACTGAAGAGAGAGATAAACATACTTTCTCATAGCCATGTTTAACCCACAACTGAGTCACTGCGTCTCTGTAGACTCCTGCCTGAATTAGTTCACAGCGCATCCGCTGTTGGTGTCGGAATTGTTCTCCAGTCACAGCTCTTCCCTGAAGAAGCACACTTTAGCAGGTCAGCATGTTCCTTGGCTCTGGAATTAGAAGCGTGAATGCAGGCAGGAGTGTTTAGCTCTGGCCTGGGTTCCACTCAGAGTCAGGGTCATGTCTGTGACACCTGGAAGGACAGGAGTTGAGGGCCTGCACTGTGAAAAGTGACCCCTTCCCAAGGTGATGAACAGGTGTGTGTGTGCCCATGCTGGCCTGTTCCACACTAAGGAGTGGAATGCCTTTCTTAAAATTATAGACTACCCTGCGCAGTAGGTCCAGCCACATTTCTTTGGCTGTTCCTGACACCAGGCTTTGCCTGAGGTGACTGTGTCCACCTGTCCTTGTCAGGAAGCCTCAAGGGAGGCTGTGGGCTTCTGTCCGGATTTAATGAGGAGCCTGGCTGTCATATCTTTCTTTGTGCCTTGGGCACATGGGTCCCTGAGAAAGCACAGACGCCCTCCATATCTTTGGCTACAGCCTCCTCCTGGGGCCCTCTTGTCACAGGACTGCGAGGCAGGTGCCTTCATAGGTCAGGCCTTGTGGACCCTGGGTGATCATCTTCCAGCATGATGTGTCTTCCTGCCTTGTTCAAACTACATTGACTTTCCCCATTTTTTTAAAAGATATATAACATAGGCAGACACATAAAATGTATACAGCTTGATAAACAGTTACAACACAGACATCTATATAACCATTACCAAGGTAAACAAAACAAATAGAACATGACCTCCTGTTCTTGCTTTCTAATAGGAAAAGTCTGGGTTTAATGACAATTGCTTGGGTCTCATCTAGATTCCAGAAATAGACTGTTGTGTACTATGTGTATATTATTTGAGTTTAATTTTGAGTTTGTTTCTTCTGCAATTTGAGCTTGTTTTTACATCTCTAAAGACCATAGTACCTATTTTTGTAGGAGGAAAATGAATTTGTGCATGTAAAGTATCTTCAAGTACCTGCCCCTCAGTGTAGAAGCAGTGTTTGTAGAAGTGCTTGTTTTAATTTAAGAAGATGAAATCCAGGTACAATCTATATTATAGTTTTTGCTGTGGGGAGGAGGAGAGAAATCTAGCACCGAGAACAATGTTGGGTGACAGTGACAGCCCCCCGTCTGTGACACTCAGGTTCATTTCATCCACACGGGCAAATGTCTCTTTCCCACTCACCTGGAGGGAGCTTTAGTTCCCTCATCTTCTGTAGAGAGGCACCCCACAGCCAGAGAAGGGAGCAGGGCTCCTAATGCAAATCTGGCTGAGCTGTGGGGACCTCAGACCCCAGGGTCACAGAGGAGACACGCCCCTTTGGTGTCCCTGCCACCACCCTTGACTTTCTGAAAGTTCACAGGGATAGGGCTCACCCTGGGAACCCAGTGGTCCCAGAGAAATGTGGTTTCTTGTGGTTTCTTTAGCCCGTTAATTTAGGAAATGCAGCTTAGCTCACTGTTGCCTAAAGGTGTTATGTCCACAGTTGCACCTGAAAGCTTCTCTCGTCCCTGATTCTATGAACATTCAGATTGGTCTAAGAGGAAGAAAGGAAGCATTCTGTGACGTCAGGTGCGATTGTTTCATCTTAATGGCATTTGGTGCTTATTTTTAGGGCTACAGTAGAACATTAATAACTCAGTAGACTTTAAAAAATAAAAGAGGCAAGGGCTAGGTAAGTAAAGGTTTCAAAGCACTGTGCCAGTGATTTAACAGTTGCACTTGGGTTTATATTTTGCCTTGCTACTTTTGGAAGAATACTTGTAGAATTGATGAATAAAAGCAGGAGGTAGAATCCTTTTAGCTAGAGAAAAATCATGTTAAATTTTACAGGCAAAACACCCACTAAACTACTTATACTATTTGTATACTGTTTTATGTCATTTTCTAACTTAAACAAAAATAGACACAGAATTGCAGAGGTTGGAGGAATGGAACATTATCCTGAAAAAGCCACTGAACAGAGGCAGGAAATCTAATTCGTCCCATTTTGCTAAACCACAGCAGCACTGCCTGCCACCTTGCTCTGTTGTTGTTAACTGTTCCAGAAGGCGAGACAGGAAACCAGGATTCTGTCCTGGTGTTGTCGGCAGGCAGCTGTGGGACGCTGGGAATCACATTTTATTTTTGTCCTTGGCTTCTTTCTCTGGAAAACAATTTACGATCTCTCACTCCCTTCTAAACTCTCAAATGGTGATTGGCTTTGCGGTACTTAACTGAGCTCTATAACTGACTGCTGAGCATAAGTCCAGTGCAGCAGGGCTGTCTAAAATCAAGATGTGTTTACAGAGAAATTCTCTGAGCAGGTGTCACAGGTGAGTCATTGGGCGGGAATCTGAGATGAATGACTTGGTTGCTTTCCGCCAGCAGCTTATAGCTAGCCAGGAGATAAGGCATCTATCTTCCTGGTAACTTGGGTACAAGGTTGGTGCTGGTGGTACAGTTGAGCTTCACCCCACCCCTGGGCGTTGTCTTTAAAACATAAATTGAACCATGCCTCACCTTACTCATAAATTCTTTCTCAGCTCCTGTTCAGGGCAGGATAGAACCTAATCTCTTTAACATCGGAGAGCCTTCATGAACTGACCCCCACCCCAGCCTCTCTTGGACCGTCTCTTTCTCTTCCACATATCTCTAACTCTTACCCATGCTCTTTCTGCATCTTGTGCTTTCACGTGGAAGGATAAAGTCCCTCCACGGGGGTGCTAGCTTCTCTTGTCCTTCTTTTCTCTCCAGTGCACACTCCAATCTGTCCCTTTGCCCTTCTGAACTATGGCCTCTCGCACCTGGCCAACTCCTGCCCCCACTCTGAGAATCATCCTGTGGAGGGCCCAGGCCCCGCAAAGCCCTCCTGGGCTCCACCTGTCCGCACGTGCCCACATCCCACAGTGGGGCCTCACACGCTCCAGTGAAATGCTCATGCCATACTGTGCACCAAGTTCTATGCTTCTGTCCTCCTGACAAGGACCCAGCGGTTCCTGCCATCTGTGCATCGTAGCACACAGTCCATCCCATGGGGCTGTGGGTCCTGCTGGGTTGGTGCAGGCCTCGAGGGCATTTGGAAAAGTCACCTGAAACTCAGAATAAATCTCTGAGCCCAAGCTAAGAGCTGAGACTCCGGGGGTGACCCGAGCAGGATCGGAAGGGTAGGTGGCGCCAGGCTGGAACCTTTATTTCCAGGGCTGGGGGAAGCCAGTAGGAGAGCCAATGGGGGAGAGTCCACCAGGATGAAAAGTGGGGAACTTGGGCAAGGTAGGGGCTCAGCGGTGCTGACCTCGGCGTCCTTAGGGAATTGGAGAAGTATGTTTGAGATGAGCCAGATCATGTTGGGGTTGTTCATTGCATGGTGGAAATGTGGCCACTCTTATATTGTTGTTTATTCTTTGAAATACATTATTTGGTGCATTGTTAGTGCTTATGAATTTTAAAAATGTTTTTTGTATTTTGGAGTTTTCATTGTTGTTGTTTTTATTTTTTTAAGATAGGGTCTCTGCTGTGTAGTACAGGCTGGCCTTGAACTTGCAGGGATGCTCTTGCCTTAGCCTCTCGAGTGCTGGGATTACAGGTATGCAACACCCGGCTCGGCAATGCTTGTGAATTTAATTAAATTGCCTTCTCAAAGACAAGTGATAGTGTAATTGAAGACTTATTTTTTCTATGTGTAGTGTTCCTTAGACGTGGAATTTTTGTCCTTGGGGAAAGTTACCCAACCTGGTGAAAGAAGGGATTAAATCCCCTGTTGGATAAGAAAAAGAGCAAAGACCAAAACAGGTGATTAACAGAGTGGAAATCATAAACAGAAAGTGGTTACTGAGCTTCTGTTGGATTTGATGGCTTTCAAAACCTCCCTAAAGTATGTTAACCTGGAGGAGGTTCTTTCCTCTGTGTAGTCAGCCTGTAAGGAAAGTCAGGTACAGGGCAAAGGCAAACGGAACAATTACCACTTTTTCATGTAGGCAAAGGGACTTTCTGCTTTTTTTTTTTTTTTTAAATGGTAACCAACACACGAGAGATAGACCAGCAAAGACAGTCATTCAGATGATCCAGGTCTGAACAAAGCACTGTGGGTTGTTTAAACAAAGGCTTTTTGTTCTGTTTTTGTGTCCATAGCCAGTCTGCTGTCTCAGCAATTCTATTTTAACTCCTGATAAAGTAACTTGAGTGGCCTCTCCGTTTCGCTCCGTGCAGCATAAAAACGCTACGTGGACTGTCCTGTAGATGAGGGTTGTTATCGCTCCGCATACAGCCTGGGCCTCTGGTGCTGGCGCAGAATCTCTGCCGGCCACTTGATATTGAGTAACCTTGGTGATGCTCCTCCACTGCCAGCGATAGAGCGTCTTAATTCCGACGTGAAATGAGATCACCTCCCAGCTGGCTGCGCCCAGTAGTGCCCAGCTAGAGCTTGCAAACCTGTGCTCATGGACACCGAAACCTTCTGCGTTCATTTAAGTCACATGCAGTTCCTCAGGTCTCCTAACTTAATTTGGGTATGTGAGGGGAAGAAATGTTAAAAACAGGTTTTCCACAAGGGCAAATGACAGTTTCATAGTAATTTTTTCCATGGCCTGCCATGAAAACTGAAGCTAATAGTTTATCCAATGGCTTAAGTATTTAATTCCATTTTAATAGGAAAGATATTAACCAGAGAGGGAGATATTAATCAGGGAGGGACACATTAATCAAAGTGGCCTTTTTAAAAACCTCTTTTGCAGAAGTGTTGTTTAATGTCACTGAGGAAAGTACTGCTTCTGGGACACAGGGAAAAAGACCTAGTATGTGCTACCATGTGTCAGCAAGTTCATTTTCAGCCTGGCCACACTGATGACCACAGTTAGCAGTGTATTTTCTTCTTGTGATTCTACTTCTCCATCCTTTATTTTACCAAATGTGAAATTGTAAGTTAAAATGAGAAGTCATGGGCATTGTATTAAAATAACATAATTTGCAGGCAATCTGTATGTCATTTTTCTTTCTCCCTTGGCAGAGAAGTCCGACCATCTCAAAGGCGGCGTTCTGCCTCAGTTTCCTCTGTTCCACCCCACTGCACCCCAGAACTTGTCTGCAGCCTTCCTGTGACCTCTCTCCTGCTTGACCAGAAAGCCTCTGGGAGTTGACCACACAGCAATTAGCTTTTTCCTTGTAGGTTTGATCACTTTTCCTGAATTTCTAGTGAGACTGAATTTCTTGGGACAGCTACACTGCTTGAGCGCTGACAGTCAGCCTCAGTGTCTCATCCCATCCCACCTACTCTTCATCCTCTTCTTGAATACATAAGGGGGGGGGCGGGGATATAGTTCAGTAGCACAAGCGCCTGCCTGGCAAGTACAAGGTCCTGAGTTTGATTGCCAGTACCAAAAGAACCCCTTTTTTGAATATATAAGGGTTTTTTTGGGGGGGGGTGTCCCATGTAATGGGAGGGCATTGCATTTTGCATTGACGCTTGTCCTAGCCCATAACCTCGAGAGCATGATTTAATACTGATGCCACAGACCATCAGCTAGACAGGAAGTCTTGGGGCTTGCCAGGGTGAAAAGTCAGCATGGACACGGTGCACTGGGAGAGTGAGGGGTCCTGCTCCTGCGTCACGATCCTCACAGTGCCCTTTTAATACACTGCCAACCAAACACAGGGGCTGGATTATTCATTCATTTAATGGATTCATGGAGCAACTGCCAGCCGTCCACACAGAGTCAGATCACGCAGTGTTCATTAACCAGTAGGAGGACTTTGCCTTTTGCTTTTAGCGCATAGAAAGCCACTGGAAGGACTGGAACCCAAGAGTCACATAATCTGACTCATCATTGTTGAAAGGACTGATGTAGCCTTGGGTGAAAAGTTCACAGCAAGGGGACAGTGCTGTGGAGGCGGGAGATGGGCTTGAGTTTGCTCATAGGGGAGACAGAGGTTGAATCCAGAAGCTCCCCACTGCAGTTGTTGCCCACAGGCCATGTTCGAATAAAAGCAAGAACCTTCCAAACAACCTACAGAACTCTTGACATGTTAAGGAAATTGTGACATGTAGGTCTCCTCCAGAGAACAAAATTAAAGCCTTCATTAAAACCAAACCATTTAGGGACTAAGAGTAGGCACCAGGTACAGCATTCTACTCTGTCCCGTCTCCCCTGCTGTTTGTCTTATCAAGTGGCAATCATTAGGGACATCATAGAAGAAGCAGAAGGGCCTCTGTTTTTCCTCCTTGGACTTTTATCATTTCACATGAAATATGTAAGAAGTTTCCAACTATCAAAGCTGTGTTGCCCTTCTCAATTGCGCACCTGACACCCCCAGCCAAAACGTGGTGTCATGCCAACCACTTTCACTTCTGTAGACATTTGTCTTACTGAGAATGTGCGTTGTCACAACATGGCTGGCAGGCCCACCGTGGCAGCCTCGTGTGGAAACTTGTTGGAACTGCAGGTTCTCACTGGCCGTCCCCAGGCATGATTGAACGCACGGTATTTCCTCTAGGGGTGGGGATTCAACCCAGGGAGCTGAGCTGTGTCTTTATTCCTTTTAAAGTTTTGATTTGAGACAACGTCTTGCTTGCTACATTGCCCGTGCTGTGTATGGATTTATAATCCTCTTGCTTCAGCCTCCAGAGTAGCTGGGGTTATGGGTGTGCACCGTCATGCCCAGTGGGAATCTGCACATTCTTAGGGCCCACTTCAGGCCTCCTGAATTAGACATAGGAGTGAGCCCGGTACTGTTCTCCCGAGACTTCCCGGGGCTCTGACGTGACTGGAAGAACTGCCGCAGTCTAGTTTGTCATGTGATCTCGTTTAATCAGGCAGCTAACCTGGGTGCACCTTGAAGGTTGGACCAGAACCCGCCATCCCTGCTTGCCCGTTACAATTTAGAATTTGAATACAACTCTTAGGTTGAGAATCAGAGCTCTTGCCTGCTGCCACCCGCTCCGCAAAGACCCCTCCCGACAGTCGTTGGCAGAAGAGGACTTGAGAAACTGGGTTTCAATGACCCTGTCTGCTCATTCTGTTTTCTCCAAGTTAGCGCTGCCTTTTTCCCACTTTCACATGGATGAAAAGTGGGTTCGTTTTGTGCCCCTTCTTCAGGCAAAGTGGGATTCATTCACTCCTTTCCGGAGCCTTTCCTTTCCCCGGTGCCTGCGCTGTGGTCGGTATATTTTTGATTGGCTCTCTCTCTTCACCGGAAGTAAAGCCAGTTATACTCTAGCTGAGGCCACTGTGCCTATGTATCTGCCATCAAGAGAGAGGATATTTACTTTTAGAACTTTTAGGAAGGCTTGGGCTTAATCTTTACAGCTATACCTTTTTACTTTGTTCTTTTTATGTTCTATGTTGCTTTGGATGCCGAGTGACACTGACGATTGGTGACGATTGGTGAAGAACTAGGCTCAAATATACATGGACTGCAGGATGGATTTAGCTTAACATTTGATATATAATCACATGCTTTTATACTATTACAAGGATTCCTGTATAATTGCACAAAACTCACTCTAAAAACTGGGGAGGAAGATAGAATCTTTAGTCTAATAATAAACCAAAAAGGCATATTTACTTGAAATCATTTAAAATTGCTGGCACATTATCAAGGAAAAATTTCCATATTCAATTTATAGTGTCTTTGAGATTCAACACAACTTTTTGACTCCCTTGATATGATATAAATAACAGGTACCGCCAGTTTTTCCTATGTGCTTACTTGAAAACTCAAATTAGATTCTTTAGCTATATAATACATGATCCAGCTGTTGCAGTGCACTTTCTTCTAAGCATAAATGCTATAATCTTACGTACCCTCGGTCCACCTGGATGGAGATGAAGATATATGCTGGAATTGGCCTTTTCCCCTGTTGGTCATAGTCCAGTGGAAAATAACTGGGATAGATATTTAGGAACCTGGATATGTTGGAAACTTTACACCTGGGATTCATAACCCATAACACAGATAAAATGTCTGCCTTCCTTTAGTTTCCACAGTTATTTTAAGCACAAATCAAGGAATGATGGTAAAGGACTTTCCATTTAGAAAAGTATCAGTAATGTTGACTTTAAAAATCAGTGATCTGAAAAATAAAAGATCTTGTAGACCCTGGCTCAGTGTAGAACATTCTCAATGAAGCAGCACATTATGACCATTATTTGTATGATTAACTTTGGAACTGGAGTCCTCCCGGTGTGTACCAACCTTGAATTATAGTAGGAGGGTGATGAAAGGTTTTATACTGCTAAGAATAAACTGCATTCAGATTTTAAAATATAGTCTGTCTGGAACATTGTGCTGTTGTGAAATACCAAAATTGTGCTTTTGAGCTGTTTCTAAAGTTTCCAAGGGATTGATGGTCATACACTACTTCCACACCCACAGGCTTACAAATGATAAACTAGCTTGCTCACCGGGCTCAGGTAACTAAAGATGGAGCAGTTTTTGTTTCAAATTCTTCTTCAAATTGTTTCTTCTTTCTCACACACTCTAACAAGTCAGCTAACTTCTCTTACTTTTTTCCTTTCAACATCTGTTCATCTTACTGTGTCATTTCCTTGGAGAGTAGAAGCACAATCCCTTTATTCTCACTATGAATTAAATTTCTGTCTCTCCTCCCTCTCCTTGTCCCCCTTACATAAACAAGTCAGACTTAGTAACCATCTATTTAAGAGTTTCTCTCCTCAGATTGTGTCTCAGCATTTTTACAATAAGATCAAGGAAAGTTACAGTATATAATATGCTTTCTGTCATGGTATTATAGGCATGAAAATTATTTATGATGCTTTATACAAACCAGTGGTTAAAAATAGCCATGTATTTTTATTAGCATCACTAGTGACTTAGTTTTGTTCAAACTCTCACTGTGCTATATTTGGAGTTTATAGATTTGAATAGTTTTGGGTTGAACCCTGGCATCTTGAGGTAGGAGGTGGGCAGGAATAAAGTGACAAAGGTAGGTGCAATTGTGTTACTTTGCAGCTCAAAGTCGCCAGAGGCTACCCTTCCACTTAGTGGTAAGAGCCAGTGTTCTTGTAGTGACCCATAATACCTTGCACTGGCTGCCCCCCACTTTTCCTGCCTAATGTGGTGCTTGATTCTCCCTCCTCACTCAGCCTGCACCAGGCTTCCCCTGCTCTTTCCTGGGGAACATAGAACTTTCTTTACTCAGATGTCACCATGCTGAGAGGCCCGGGATGCTGCACACTACCCATCTCTCCACATCCTGTTCCTTTCCCTTGTTAGTTTCCTCTTGCCACTTAGGAACTTTTACAACTTGCTGCAGTTTCCTCCTGTTGTCCGTGTGCTCCTTAGAATGTAAGCTCTTTGTGGACAGGTAGCCTTTGTTCTGTTTGCTGTGGGATCGCTTCTGCCTGCAGTCATTCTTGGCCACTGCTAGATGCATCAAAATGATTTCGTGCCTGAGGAGATAGATGTATGCAGAAGACGCTTGGCTCTGAAGTCATAACACCCAGACTACAGAGGAAGGAGAATTGTTCTTGGGCTTAATGGTATCTTGGAACTCTGCTTCCGCCTCTTAGTAGTTGCTGTTGTACTTCCTTGCTCCTTTTCTTTGCTGTTCTGTTCATTAAAAAAATGAATTGAACTTTCTGTACTACGTTTGGTGCTGGAGTGGATTGAAGGAGGCAGGAGATACGCTCCTTCCTTCAGAGGGCTGGGAGCTTGGGGGGTTGGATATAAATGCACGCAGAAGAGACCACTGTGGCTGGTGTGGTGTGGGGGAAATGTCACAGGAAATCAGCCCTTCTGGCTACAATGTCAGCAGAGTGATACTGAGCAATTCAGGGTAGCCTGGAATGCCAGAGTGAGGAGAGAAGGGTTCATGGAAAGTGTCTGAGGTCCAAAGGAGGGGTGGTCTGCGTGAGCTGTTTTGAGGCAGTGTGTTGAGTTGTGCTGCCATCAGCACGGCAGCTGCTCCACAGGCCAGGAGCAGCTGGGCTGTCATCCCCTGTGAGAGTTCAGAAAGCAGTGGTGGCCCTGTACATCACCCGCTAAGGTGTGTTGTTGATATCAATTTAAGGACACACAAAATGAAATAATTTCCAGAATAAGAATCAAAGGGCTCTCTTTTCCATGGCAGGTCTGCTAATGTTTTACTGCTTCTATGAGATGGTACAAATGTGAGCGTGTGTGTGTGTGTGTGTGTGTGTGTGTGCGTGCACATGTATGCTTTCTCTGAGGAATGAACCGCAGGCCTTGAGCTCCTAAGCATACACCTGCTGCTGAGCTGCACCCTGCCCTACCCCTGTGAGCTGTGTTGACTTCACCTACAGACTTACTTTCTCTTTAAGGAAGAAACAAGCACTTTCCCCTAATCTCAGAACACCTTGATTACCGATATTCCTTGTGCCTGCTCAGCAAGTGTTCTACTGAGCTACATTCCCAGCCTCTCCATATTCTTGAAGATGAATGCTTACTCACTAATTTCATTTTGTAACCATTTGTTATGAAAGAATATGTAGTTATAGAAAACTACTATAATAAAACTAGTTTTTAAATCTTTCTAGAAAAGAGTTTAAGGACATTAAAATCCCCAAACTGGATTTATTGATTGGCTGGATGAAGGTTAGCATTATTTTATACATTTAAGTGTAATTGACTTAGTCCATTTTGTGCTGGTATAACAGATTGCTATAGACTGGGTAATGTATAATGAGCAGAAATCTATTGGCTAGAAGCTGAGCCATCAAGACCAAGGGCCTGGTCTTTCTTGCTAGTGCCAGATCGTGGTGGAAGGGCAGAGAACCACTCCTGTGATGATGGCATTCATCTGTCTACAGAGGTGAAGCTGTCATCATCAAGACACTGCCTAAGTTCTCTTCTCTCTTTTCTCCTCTCCCCTCCATGGTGGAAGGGGTTGTCACGGGACAGCAGCCCACATCATGGCGCCTGGGAAGCAGAGGGAAGGGAGTAGCTAGGGGAGATAACACCCCTTCTGGGTCATCCCTTCCAGGTCACTCCCAGAGATGGCCTCTTCCCAGCAGATCCCGCCTGTAACAGCAGCTCAGCTCTTCTCCCATAATCCATTCATGTTCCAAAAGCCTCACCTCCGGACACAAGAGGCTTCGAGTGGATGCACCAGATCTACACCGTAACCTCCCTCTCATCCTTTGGTGATACCAGAGATCAAATGCAGAGCCTTTACACTGAGCTACATCCCAGGCCTTTTCAATTTTTTTTTTTAGCTTGTGTGTGGGTTTTAAAAAATTTTAATGTACTACAGTTAGTTATTAAGAAAGTAAAAGAACACTCTTCTAACTTCTATGAAAAAAATAAACTTTCATAGCAAAGTAGTTAGAGAACGACAATAATTCACTGATGGCAAACCTCTTTGAGCTGTCCATGATAACAGGTAGCCTGTGCCTCCCACTGCAATACTTGATACATTGTGTATCGTAATCTTTTTTATTTTAAAGAGAATAAAAAAAAGTAACAAAATAACAACAACATAGACAAAAGCAGAACAACACAGAAACAGTAAAAATGATACAGGGTTTCAAAGCAAAATGATAGGAATGAGCAGTGGTTTTATTACATATTGTTACCTTCAACAAAGTTGCTCAGATTATCACATGTAAAAATTCAAGATTTATCAAACCGTTAAAGAGAATAAAAAATAATTTAAAAAACCAGTAGAAATGATACAGAGCTTCACTGAACAAGATGGGAGGAATTCACCAATGGTTGTTTTATTGCATATTGTTATCTTCACATTACTTGTTCAGATTACCAGATATAAGCATGCAAAATTGGTCAAAAACATTCAAGAATTTACTGTTCCTTTCAATAAATAAATAGACACCAGCAGTACAATTATCCTATCTATCTATCATCTATCTATTTCCTTCCTTCTTTCTTTTTCTCCTTTCCCTCATCCCAATCTTAAAAGAATGGCCAAAATGTTACTCAGAGTACAAGTGATAGACAGAAAAGACTCTCTTACCAAGAAGAAACCAAAAAATAATAGCACAAAACTTTCTTTTTAGTGAACTAAGAGAAACTAGTAGTATAAGTGAAATATATTAGCATATATGGTAACATGTTTTGGAAACAATGGAATGGGTAATTTGGAGAATTATTTGAACTTTTCCTTACTTCCTATTTATCTGTTCACTCATTCATATTCTCTTTCTGTCTTTCTGTCTCTCCTTGTCTCATACAAGAGAAGCCATGCATTATTTAAGCTTGTGTGTCTGACTTATTTCACCTACCATTATATTCTCAAGTTGCTTCCATTTGCCTGCGAATGCCTCAAATTTATCCTCCGTTATGCCAGAACAGTACCTCATTGTGTATAAATACCTCTTTTCTTTATCCATTCCTCTGCTGATGGACGTATATGCTGTTTCCATGATCTAGCTGTTATGAATTGTGCTGCTGTAACCATGAGTATGCATGCATCCCTGTGTGTGATGTCTGCAGCTCTTTTGGGAAGTTATCTAGAAGAGGGGTAGCTGGATTATGGGTCTCATGTTGCCTACCTTGGGCTCAAACTTGCAATTTTCCTGCTTTAGACTTCAGAATGCTGCAGTTACAAGCATGCGCCACCATGTCCAGCCTCCCGTGCCTGCTCTTATTGAAGTATCTTTCCAAGATATGCGGAGAAGGTTCCTGCCAAGAAGCAAACCCTACCCCTGGTTCTTCACGAATGTCTTCCACACCTTGTGGCTATAAAATTGGGTGATGAAGACAATAGCGACGCATTATCATTCAGGCCTAGAGATGAAAAGCCTAATATTGGGATGGTAGAAACCAGGCTAGGGGAGGAACCTTCTCTGCCTCCTTCAGCAGTGGGTGGCCCTGGGGGTGCTGGCTTGTGTAATGCCAGTCTCTGTCTTCATGCAGCCTCCTGCTGTGTCTCACAGGTCTCCTGGGCTCTGCTTCCTCTTCTGAGAACATCTGCCATATTGGATTAGTGTCTACTCTGATAACCTCATTTTAATGTTATGTCTGGAAAGATATTTTTACCATTCAGAGGTAATGGGGCCCAGGACGTCATTGTGTCTTTTTGGAGAACAGTTTCACACCCTTTCACATCAGATCTCCTCCATTTTCCATCTCTCTCTTCTTTTTTTTTTTTGACAGGGTCTTGCCATGTAGTTCAAGCTGGATTTGAACTCACTATGTAGCGCAGCCTGGCCTTGAACTCATGGCAGTCTTTCTGCCTCAAACTCTGGAGTGCTGGGATTACAGGCATATGCCACCACACCTAGCTTCTCTCTCCTTGCTTCTATTTGTCTGTTTTTTTTTTTTTAAGATAGAGTCTCACTATGTAGGGAAGACTGGCTTTGAACTCCCTCTGTAGCCCAGGCTGGGATTACAGGTATACACCACCATGCCTGGCTTTCTCCTTGCTTCTAGTAGTTATGATATAGCAATACCTTCACCAAGCACCTGGCTGTTACTCTTCTAGTATAGCATCCCTCCTTAACAGGAAGGTTTATGTCATATAAAATTAGTTATGCATGAAATAACTTTATAAATTGCAGCGTTTGATCAATTTGAATTGCTTAACTCAGCAGAAGCTTTAGAAAGGCCCAGGCCATTGACAAGAAGAGGACCTCAGAAGTATCTTGTTTCTTTAGGAAAAGAAGTGCTCATAGCCTATGACATGTTGGTGAATGTGTGGCCAAACTTGGTAAAGCTACAGTCTTAGTAAGGCAGTGTACAGCCATGCAGATCTTGCTATGGAATTAGTTCCTGGCTTTGAAAATGCAAGAGTTCAAGGTAGTTAGGATTGATGTGGTGAGTTCTGACAGTAGTTGGTGGGTTTTGAGCACCTACCTTTCAGAGGACCAAGGGCAAAGTGTTAGCGCCCCAGGGCCGAAAAGTGCCAGAGCGGAGCAGAGGCTTGAAACTCTTTGGGGGAATGAACCCCACTACAGCTTCCCAGAGGGATAGCAACCCCATTTCCCAGAGTAGACACCAAGTTTCCAAGAGGTAAACACTTCCCTACGTCTCAAGCATAGTGAGCAGTGCTAAACAGCAGTGGCTGTTCTCGGTGGTGTAGAGTCCCTCTTGATAATCACCTCCTATTACCAAAACAGAGGGCTGGCTTTTCACTGTTGCTGCAAATTCCTCCTCAAAAGGCTCTCACTGAAGAACTGGAAAGACAGCACTAAGCCTCGAGTGACACGGGTGACAAGAATCTGGAAAATAGATTGAATGTAGTCCTCTGTTTGGAAGCACCATGACAACTGTTCTGGAATATTCTAATTTTCCATTCTGTACAAGAGATAGGAGTACACTCCTGCCCCCACTGGAGCTAGGTATAGCTGTGTGAAGTTGGAGTGGGTGTCACCCTTGTAGTTCCTTGATGGAAGTCCAAGAGTCAGAGTGAGCAGCACCGTGTCTCACTGCATGGCTATGTTGGGTCCCAAGTACTGGTTGGGAGAACTTGTCTCAACCCTGGGTGACCATGGTGAGCAAAGTGCTTGCCAGCTTGTTTTTTTTTTCCTGTGGGGAAAAGAAACTCTAAAGAGATCTTGGGATTATTTGTAACTGCTGCATATTCTAGCTGGTTGTGACTGATGAAGTAAATTTAAGAACAATAACAAAGAAAGAAGAAATTTGCTAAGGCTTTCCCACAGGGAGAATTATTTTGGAAATAGCTTTTATTAATGCCTCTTGTAGTAAACTCTTAGTAATTCCAACTAAATGCATGGGATGGTTGGATGATCATCTAGTTTTATGACTTTACTTTTTTCCTCTGTATTTTAAACTGATCTGTTAAGAAATGGCTGTCCATTGTCATTGTGCTTTGGAAAATTTTTTTCTTTTCATGAAAAGAAGGGAAATTAGGTGGTTTGGAAATCTGAGACCTGAACAAATAGTGATACCTTTATCCAAGCAGTACTGCAAGAACAATAACACGCTTTTACTCTAAGTAAATTTCTATTGTAAGAAAAGTATGTGGTAAATGTAGATCTTTATTACAATGGTATCTTCTTTCTGGCCTGTAGTTCTGGCATATCTTGGCTTTAAATTATGCTCTGCCTCAAAGTTACTCTGCAGGTAATGTTTGAAGAGTCTTTGTTTATTCACGATGGCTTGCTCTTTCTCATGTCTCATTCTAAGGACAATAAACTCAGTTTTTAATGAACAAAGCCTTGGTTTTAGAAACTGAGATCTGTTTCAACTTGAGGAAATTTTCCCAGATTTCCCCTTGAGGTAGACTAAGTGATAGTGGAATTTGATGAGCTTACTAGATTTCAGAAATTTGGTTAGACAAATTGGTCCTCTTGCTATAAATTTATACTAACCAGCTTAATTTTAGATCCAGCATTATATTTCACACATTGCACTATCTTATTATGCTGCTACTTAAATATTTTTGTGACATGAATTCTATGATAGAGAGACAATGCATTGTCATTTACACTGGGCATGGGAATCTTCTAATTGCAAGTTAGGAATTAACTGGTGTTAAAGTTCGGTATGTAAAACTATTGAACTCAATTGTTAATTTTTTATCTTAGCTTTACAGTAGGTGAAGGAACTCAAGTCAAATGTTTATGGAAGCCCAAAACTCTGTAGGGAATGCCACTTAAAAATTACTAATCATGCTTTTTGTGATATTATCTTCATAGAGTTAAGAGTATAGATTCTGGTTGTATTTGTGTTAGAAAATACAATAAATGGCGGAAAGGTAAAAATATTTCATTTCATTTATAAAGGTTAGATTAGTGTGAATAAATTCACACTTAAAAATATGCTATGTTCTGGAGGTTTCAGCAAAAAAAATTTTTTTAATTGCATTATAGTCAAAAGAAGTAGTTACCAGCACAGACCACTAATTATTTAACCCATAATTAACTGATATAAAGCTGTTTAGCTATCCTATAGCATTTTTCAGTTAACTTGACATTTTCATGAATTCTTTTGACTATTTTCATAGAACTGAAAAGTCTGACCTGCAGTACTAAATTAGAAACTGTCTCTGTCCATTCCCACTGTGAGATAGCAAAAGAGAATAAAGACTTTATTCCCTGGTTTGGAAAAACTAGTGTGTTTTTCTCTCTCCATGGAAAGGACTGCTTGTCTCCTGTTTGAGGAAGAACCATAGGTCCTGTGTAGGACAGGAGCTCCAAAGATGCCCTAATTCATGTCTCTGCCTTTAGGTGCACAGCTTTGTAAAGCTGTGTAAAAAGAAAACTTTTCCAACACCAAACACATTTTGTGCACCTTTGGGAAGCTCAGTGTTTAAGGGAGCCTTGAACTTGCGCCACATGAATGCTCCTTTCACGTGCCTGGTAATACAAAAGCTCCTGGTGCTTTAAAAGCCATCAGAACGTTACCTACCCATCAACTGCACCCATGAGATAGATCCTCTGTGTAGTCTCCCTTTGGCCCACTGCTCCAGGCCCCCTTGCCTCCCAGCTGGGTACCAGGCATGCTTCTGGTGGGCTCCTCAGACAGGAAGCTGATTTCATGTGGAATTCTACAAAGTGCTTACCTGCCACGGTACTGGGATGAAGTTGAGGGCTGCGGATGTAGCTCAGTGGTAGAGCACCTGCTTAGCATGCACAAGGCCCTGGGTTCCATCCCCAGCAAAATGCACGCAGGAAGAGAGAAAGGGAGCGGGGAAGGAGAGAGAGCATTACTAAACAAAATGGGAGGCTTATCATCAGGGTTATACTTTCCCCTGATGAGTCTGGTAGATATACATAGCATGGGAATTGCTTGGGGTTTTGTTTTGGTGGAGCAGCTTTTCTGCTTTTTCTTCTTTAATGTGGAAATGTGGAATAACATAATCAGTTATTTTGTGTCAAAAATTACAGTGCAGTAAGTAAAGCCCTGGGTTAAAAGTCTGAGTCTACTTCTTACTTGTGTAACATTGCAAAGCAAGTAATTGAATTACCTTAACCTTCAATATCCTATAAGGAGAGTTCATGATAGTGTCTACCTCATGGGGGTTTTGTGGCCGGCAAGGACCCATTAGTGGACTGACGTGGCATGTTGGTACTTTAGTTATTTTATCGTTACTTTGTTATTATTTTGCAATCTTAGGAAGATATTCCCGGAAAGGATAAAGAAAAAGCATAAACCACTGGGGCTCCTAATCCCCTCCCACTTCCTGTCTCCCCTGCAGACTGCGATAAGCTGAGGCGTGACGGCTACCGGAGCTCTCAGCACTACTCTCAGGGACCCACCTTCGCAGCTCACCCCGGCGCCTGCGATGACTGTCAAGATGAGGACGCAGACACGGATCAAAAGGTGAGGCCGGATAGGGCCCCTGCACAAGGAAGAATATGCCCGGAAAACTGATGAAAGCAGAGTTCTGTCTTTTAGTTACTGGAAGACCATCACCGGGTGTTTCTTGATTTTGACATAAAGTACAGTGATTATGTAAGGTTTTAGTGTAAGGAGTAAGGAGGTGAAGGGAGAATGAGGGACTCTTAATATTATCACTGCAGCTTCTCTGTAAATATAACATTGTTCTAGTATAAAAGAAGTAAGGTCTGGATCCAAGAAATTCCTTGGATTGATATAAATTCAGTTTATTTATGCATTTTGAATGTTCTCTTTTGATTAGGAGAAATGAAGGTCTCTGTTGCTTTGTCTTTCACATGACCAAGAACACAGTTGTGTTATAAAGAGCTCTGCTAATTAGTTTTCAGTAGTAATTAGGAAATACATGAGGCAGATGGTTCCAGGGCACAGTGCTGAACTGGCTTATCTCTGGTGAAGGCCTCTGGATTGTGTCACTTCAAGGTGGATGTAGTGACAGAGCAAGTGTGTGGGTGAGCAGTCTCATGTCAAAACAGGAGGCAAGAGACAGGCCATGTGAGGCCAGGTACAGTGCTATCCTGAGAACTAACCAGGGTCCCACAAGAAATACCTTACTTCCTTTCAAAAGCAAGCAGTCCGTGGCCCTACTGACCTATCACCATGCCAGACCTCCCTTCACGTCCCACCTCCCACCATGCCCCACCTCCCACCGTGCCCCACCTCCCACCATGCCCCACCTCCCACCATGCCCCACTTCCCACCATGCCTCACTTCCCACAGTGCCCCACCTCCCATCGTGCCCTACCTTCCAACATGCCCCACTTATTAAAGATTCCACTTCCAGCATCGTCATGCTAAGGTTCAAGCCTCCAACACAGGGCCCCTAGGAGAGGAAACCATATTCCAACCATAGCACCCTCTAGAGACCAGTGTTTCACAAGTCGTCAGTGTATCTGGTGTAGATCGATCATAAGTGTTGGTCTTACTTAATATTAATGCACTGGCTAGGTAGTGTGTTGTATTGCATTTCAGTTCTTTGACTCATACCATTCCCCCATGATATGCACAAACTATTCAGAGAAGTATAGTTTTTTCAGTGCTAAATGCACACAAAAGAATAAAAATGTATGTAGATTTTATTTGTATGGTTTTATTTTATCAGGTAATGTGGACTGATAATGAAATTACTTAAAATAAGATTTGATAAATAGAATTTGGTTTAGAAATCACTTTTAGTCTAAAAACTTGCAATAGCATTACATTAATACATAAATACTCAGCTAGGAAACATTATTTCAAAATTTATTCTTTTCATTAAATAGACAACTTCAGAGAACAAAGTAAGATAATAGTTGATCAAAAATGGGAAATTGTTACCATTCTTGGTATTCAAATGAATATTGGACTCAGGTTCTTTTAGATTCATATTTTTAAATTAATAATATTATTAATTAACAAATCATAATTATACACATTTATGTAGTATACTGTCTCATATAATATAAATGATTAAATCAGGTGAATTAATGTGTTCACCTCCCTTACCTATCATTTTTTATCATAAGGCATTTGAAATTTACTATTTTGATTATTTTGAAATATATAATATGAGTTGGGGAATAGCTCAGTTGTAGAGTGTTTCCCTGGTACACAGAAGGCCTGGTTTCCATCCCTGGGACTGAAAAAAGAAAAGAAATATACAATACATTATTATTGACTGTAGTCATCCTGCTGTGCAGTAGATCTTAACATTGATTCCTTCTCTCTATCTGAAACTTTATACCTTTGGGCCAGCAACTCCCCATTTCCTTCTTCCCCTTTATCACTCAGTGTTTTTCCTACTTCTTTAAAGATATTTTTGTATATTAGTCCTTTTGCTAAAATATGTGAAAATAGTCCTTACTATAATGGGCCAAGGAGCCATCTCAAAGTTGTTCTGCTCTATAATTTCAACAACTCCTTTTCTTTTGTTGGCATAAGTAAGGAAAATGAAAAGGAGAAGATAAATTGTATAGTGAGATTTTTGCTGTTCTTGCTTATTGGCTTAACATTGCCTCTCAGATGTGGAAGGATCATCTGTGGGGGCCCAGCGAGCCAGAAATGGTGTCGGGGTGCAGCAGGTTGCACATGTTGTGAGTGTCTAAAAGTGTAGATTCCCACGGTGGCCAGTTGGCATTGTCATGGTAACACCATCAGATCTTCTGAAAAATGGAAAGTGTCTTTCTTAGTTATTTTCTTGCCCTGAAAAATGGAAAGTCTCTGTCTTATTTACTTTCTTGTCACTGAGACTTGGTACCTGACACTAGCAAATTAAGAGGAGAGGTTTATTCTGGCTGACAGTTTGTATAGGTTTTAGTTCATACTCTACTGTCTTGAAGGCAGAGTGGTGTGGCCGAGAGACAGCTCCTGGAAGGGGAACAGGAAAACAGAGAGGAATCAAGGGAGGAGGAGGGAGCTAGACCCTTCCACACCACACGCCCACTGACCCACCTCCTCCCACCAGGCTTCACCTCCCACCGCCACGTTCAGCTACAAACTCATCAGAGGGCTAAGCCACTGCTGAGGATCACTCCCCTGTCATTCAGTCGCCACCCCCAAAGCCCTGCCTATGAGTGAGTGAGGCTTAGCGGGGGACATCCAGATACACACAAATGAGCCCACAGCCACATTCTCACCACAGTGCTGACTGTTAGGGAAGTGAAGCCTCTGTGGGTCCCTTTCTACTCCCGCGCAGCATTGCCATGGACCCCCCTCCTCCTGGCAGCCCTCCTCTCTCATGTGGAACAAGTTTGGACAAATCATCACCTGTGAGAAACTAAGCCTCCTGTCTCATTCACAGTGAGTCAGTAGATAATGATCCAATGGGAAGGCATGTGTGTCTGCCACCCTTTATGTGACAGGATGTGCTGTGGCCATGTCTCTGTGATAAGCATCTGGTACCACTAGGTCAAGAACCAGAGGGTGGGACCGTGGCAGATTTCCTCAGGCCCACATGTTGCTTCCTGTGTCAAGAGGAGTCACAGTGGCAGGGTGGCCTCCCTGTTGTGCACTGGGGTCCCTGTCATCTGGCTTCCCACAGGCACTGCTGAGCCCAGGCTCTCCAGCCTTTCCCAGAGCTGAGCTCCCTTGAGGCACACAGGCAACTTTGGATCTTAGCTTCTTTTGCCACTCTATGCGCTGTGACTCCATTTTAAAAATCCATGTAGGGCTGGGTATGTAGCCCAGCGGCATAAGTGCCTGCCTGGCAAACACAAGGTCCTGAGTTCGATGCCTGGTACAAAAAAATAATCCATGTAAACACTTATTCTTGGTGGAAAGTATTTTGAAATCCTTGGCAAATATTATTAGTGCTCTGCAAGTGCAGCTTTTATTTGTTCTTTTTTTTAAATATAGAGGACCAAATTGGAGCACAATAAAAAAAAACTTCAAATCAGTAAGTCTGAGTATCATCTCAAGGCAGTTGCTGTTGAGAAATTCGCTTCAGAATAAAGTGAAGGTCAACTTATGTTACTGATGCCTAATGTTAATTAGGGATTATTATATATTAAATATCAACTAACAAATTATGCCATCGTGGTGAACTTCCTTCCCTCCCTTCTTTCCTTTTTTCCCTGCTCACTGCCCTTCCCTGTTGGGCTCCATAACTCAGTGCCGTACTAACTTCTGTAGTTTCTTGACTCCTTGAAATATCCCATCTGAATATCCACTTGGCCTCCTGGTCTTACACATCCAGTGTGATGCTCTTACAACACAATGCCCATCTTTTTGTTTATTCATCATAACTGGATTCATTCCAATGTCTGTGTCAGAGAATATGCATTTTTCTTTTTAATTATATAGAGTTAATATCTTAGTCACTTCTCTCACTGCTGAGACAAAATACCCGACACCCAAAGTTAAAGGAGGAAAGATTTATTTAGGACACAGTTTGTAGAGGCTCCAGTCCATAGTCTGATGGCTCCAAGCAGGGTGGCACAAGGCAGGGTGGTACATGGCAGAGGGGCAACCTTGCATGGCTACAGAAGACAGCAAAAGCAACCAGAATGTGAGACTAGACTCTTTCCATCCCTTATATTGTATGCAGGCTACCTGTCCTAGGGCTGGTGTAGTACTCACACACTTAACCCCAGAATTAGATCATGAATCAATCATAAACTAGAGTCAGCCACCTCTGAAAAGCCTGCTCCCCCATGGCTTTTCGGGGGGACATCTAGATACAAACCATAACAGTTAATGAGGTTGAGTGCTGTTCTCAGTCACAAAGATACAGACTGGGCCCAGGAATTCAATATGAAAGCCCCCGGGCTTCACTGCCACTTCCTACAGGATTCTCTTCTTCACTGCTGTCCAATGCCTTACTCTAACCCATGTGACTTTAACCTTCATTAAAGTGAAAGACTTGGTCTTGCGTCTCCACATTATATTCAGTAGATGACTGGCTGCTTGCTTGCTCATCCATTCAACAGTCCCTTGTTAATTACTGCCAAGTCCGTATCTGCCCTGGGTCAGAACTAGGTACCCATATTTTTGGCCCTCAGCCCCTGCACGTAGGTCACATGATACACTCATCCCACCAAGCTTCATACCCATCAATGGTGGTTATTTGGGACCCTGTCCTGGACCCACCTCAGTGTGCTCTGGAAGAGTTCCTATGAGTACAGAATTAGAATTCGCTTGTAAAACAAGAGTTGATTGAGCACGGTCTGTGCCAGGACCACTTTAGGTGTTAGGAACACAACAGAGAAGCAGCAGAAGTCCTGCCCTCTAAAGCTGGGATTCATGGAGCGGGGCCGCGTTCATAGCAGTGACTGTGCTATGCTGGGCAGGGGTGTGAGCGCTGCAGGGAGATAAATCAGAGGGAATAGAGGCTGCGATTCTAAATGAAGTGATTAGGGCTTACTCAGCAGAAAGGTGTGTGGCATAAAAGGGGTGACTTGTGCTCTGCTGAAATCTCAGCAGGGAGGTTTTCTGGAAGAGGAAGCAGCAACACAGTCTGGTCCATGTGTCTGATACTGCGAAATGGGAAGATTATAAGGTATTTACGCTCAAGTAACTTACAGCGTTCAGGGTAGAGAGAGCCAAGTAGCATGAAGTTTCACATGTAACCTGCTGCTGTGGTGTTTGGCGCTTACTGCTAAGTGGAAGAGAATTCTTCCAATGTGGGCTGTGGCAACCGGCTAGAGATAACCGAGGATCTATCCTCAAAGAGTAGTGACGTGAATGGCAAGGAAGGGGCACTGACAGGGACAGCGGCAGGGATTTCCGGGGGCTGGGAGACTGATTTCCAGTTTTACTTCTGCTCCTACTTCTGTGGGTGTACCATGGGCCCAGCACGGCATTCACTAAAGGCGGGAGAAAGTGGAGAGTAGGATGAGACCGCTCTCTCAGACCTTTTTGAACAGGTCATTCATTCACTCATTCATTCAGTAATATTCATTTGGTATCTCCAAATTGCCAAAGATTGTTCTAGGTCCCCCAAACCCATGGAGGGAACAAGACAGAATCCCCACCATTAAAGGGGTCACAGTGGTGGACACACGAGTGGAATGTAATAAATGCAGCACGTGGTGCTGGTAAGTATTGGGAGCGGGAATGAAAGTGTTCCTGAGGGCTCCAGGGTACCTGGGCTGTGTGTCCCTTTGACGCTGAGAGGATCGATGGAGCAGAGCCCAGGGGGAAGTATAAGGACGCCACCTGTCAGTGTCCTGAGAAGTCCTTCCTAGGCAGAAGAGCGAGCAGGTGCAGAGACCTGAGACTAATGTGTCAGTCCTGTGAAGTGACAGAGGGTGAGCGAGGGTAAGGGAAGGCGTAAGGACCACAGGAGAGGTAACAGGGGTCAGGTCGTGTGGGTCCTAATTGGCCGTGGTAAGGACTTTGGATTTACTCTTTCTGAGTGGGATAGAAGGTCACTGGAGAGGCTGAGCAGGAAAGGAACATGATCTGATTTGCTGTTTAATGTGATTTATGGGGCTACTTTATGAAGATTAGAGCACGGGGAGTGGAGGACAGGAGCAGAGAGACAATAGGGTACCGCGGTAATCCAAGCAAGAGAGAGCTCGGGTTTATTTCAACAGTGTGTCCTACAGGACTTGCTAAGGTTGATTCCCCCTAGAATCCCATTACAAAAATTGTTTGACCCTCCCCTGCCCCCGAGAAATTCGGCTCCCTCTCTCAAATCTCCAGACACTGGTTTCTCTGCTTCACTTTTAGTACAGCGCTTGATATTTACTGTCCTGCAATCAGCTGACACATCTTTTCAAAACCAAACTGATCATACTGCTTGTGCCTGTTCTTCCTACCTGTAGTGTGCTCACAGTCCTCACCCTTTCCACCCTGCTGCATCCCAGATCCGCAAATCAAGGCCCCACCTATAGTAGGCGCGCCAGGTCTTCCCAGTGGAATCACTAATGCCGGCCTCCAAAGGACTGCGTACTTACAGTTTCCCCCTCCCTCTTCGGACTAATTGCATTTTCTCCATGGCATCATAATTATCATTATGCAAACATCCTGTGTTTTCTTTCACCATGAAGGAACTTCCTTTGACCTGTCATCCTCCTCTAGCGTCTACCACATTTTCAGTCTTTCTTTGTAGTAAAACTTCCGAAAAGCTGCCTACACCTGCCATCTCCACTGCCTTTCCTCAGGATTTCTTTTGAAGGCCTTCCAGATTTTAATCCCTGGCATACTACAGAAACTCCTCTGGTTAAGTTTTCCTGTCACCTCTATTTGCCAAATCTAATGCTTCCAGCATCAGACCTTTCAGCAGCATTTAACATCATTCATTAATCTTTTCTTCTAAGCATATTTTCTTTACTGGGCACTTCTCATTTTCCTCCTCTTAACTAGCCACGGCTTCTCAATCATTTGTTGCCTGCCCCTTTCTTCCAGATATCTAAAGGCTGGTGCAATCCTGGGGCCCAAATCTTGCACCTTTCTTCCTCTGTAAGAGATTCATGGGTGATTTTGGGTGATTTTATTGAGTGATTTTATTGAGTCCCATGGTTTTAAATTCCATGCATTGAAGTTTTCCAAGTTTGTATCTCTTGTCCTGACTCATGCATTTGTCTACTTGGTATCCAGCTCTACTTAAATCTGTTCTGGGTATGTCAAACTTGTCCAAATGCAAATGTGTGACTTTGTATTGCTCTTCCAACAACAAACCAACAAAAGATTTAGTGATCCTAGTTTTTCTTTATCTCAGTAAACAACAGTGCTACTCTCCCCGTTGTTTAAGTCATCCATACTGGACACCTTTTTGATACATGTCTTTGTCTCACCTTCAGCAGATTCTAGATGCTGTGCAGATTCTGCCACATTTTGAGCCACCTTCTGCAGCTGCATCAAGCACCTGCAGTGCTCAGGTTAGGGTGTGCCTCCACCAGAGTGGGTGTTGGAGGAGGGTGGAAGCGTGGGTGTGAGAGGTCAGAGCAGAAGAGAGATGGAAAAGCTCTGTGGATCTGAGTTCACAGCAGTGGGCTTGCGAACAGTGGTGGAGCGGAGCGACACTAAGCCAAGCAGTTTGATTTATTGATAGCTGAGGAGAAAGCACTGACACATTTTTTAAAGTGGAGAATTTTGTTATCAGGAATAAACACTGTGTGGATCATCGTTTATCAGATGGAAGAAATATAGAAGAATTTTGAGCCTCATTTTATGACTTATAGAATGTATCAAATCTGACTGTAGAAAAGAGAGACTATTACACCAGACCACGCACCACTAAAAAAATATATTCAGATGCTGCATTAATTTGAAAAAATAAAAAACACAGCAAAGCCAGAGGGTTTCACAAGGAAGGGAAGGGAGAGGCAGCATCCAAAACACTTCAAACAAGAGGTAAATCCAATGTTTCAAACTGGTGCTGAGCACTGGGCAGCAGAGAGGTACAGTTCTCTTTAATGAATTAGTCCAACCCTGAGGCCAAAGTCCCACAAAGACTGAACAAAGCAGCAAATTAACTGACCGGTTTCATTCATGAATCTTGGCTTTATAAATCATAAGCAAATATTAAGAAACAATCCAGTGGCTCATTAAAAGTCAAATATTCATAAATCAACTTGGGCTTATTTTCATGGAATTCAGGGATGGTCAATATTTAGTAATATAGTCATGTATTAGTCATAGTAACAGACCTGAGCAGAAAAACTAGGTAATTAAAGCTATAGGTATTGATAAGATAGTTGGTACAATTTAATAGGCAGACTTGATTTTAAAAGAGAAAAAGGAGTGGAGGAACAAGCAGATACTCCCATAACTTAAAGTTGATCTTCCTGGTCCCCAGATGCAACATAACTTTCAATGGGCTGTGCTTTCATTAGGGTGAAAGACAAGAGAAGACAGTTCCATTACTACTTAAACCATGTGGGAAGAACTAGCCAGAACGCTTAAGGAAAGCTATGGCTCACAAGTGTAAAAATGTGAAAGACTGGGGTTCAGGCACCACTCATTGTGCATTGTAAGTTTGGATACATGGCGAATCCAGGAAAATAAAAATCTGAAACAATTATAATTAATAAAATACAACACTGTAGTAAAGCATACAGATTAACACACAGGAAAGCATAACTTTCATATCTAAAAAGGCAAAGTAGAAGATATAACCTATTTGAAATTGCTGTAGCAGCCAACATAGGGATTAACTTAATAAGGGAAAGGTGAGATCTACAGGAAAACAAACTTTAAAATGCTATAGAAGAGCACAAGAGTTGAGTACATAAAAAGGTGCATCATATGCTTAGATTGGAGGACTCAGTATAAAAAAAGGCATCAGTTTTGCCCAAGTTAGTTTACAAAATTAACACAGTACCAATAAAAAGGTGAGTAGACTGGGAATGGTGACACACAGCTGTGACCCCAGCACTGGGGAGGCTGAGGCAGGAGGAATGCCGCAAGTTCAAGGCCACCCTGAACTATGTAGCAAGGCTCTGTCTCAAAAAAAAAAAAAAGTGAGTAGCATATTTTGATTTGGGTGTTTTTTGTTTTAAGAGGGTGAAAGAAGGAGGGAGAGATTCGGAGAAGCTGAATCTAAAAGTTCACGGCTTGGGAAGCAATGAGGAAGAAGCACTGCCTTTTCCAGGTGTGAATGCAAAGGCCAGGGGTCCCTCTCATGTGGCCCCACAGTTACAGAGCAACACAGCAGAATCTTACAAACAGAATGTACACTCTAGAAACAGACCTAAGCCTTCAAGGGATTTAGTGTACCATCAAATTGGACCCTGGAATCAATCGGGTGGGAATCTATTCAATGTAAAACAATCTCCAAACCAGCACTTTATGGTACCTCCAAGTTAAGATCAAGACCCCTAGCTGCAATCCAGGGTCTTAAATTTGCTGTAGCACTTTAAACAGAATGTGTAGAAGTGTTGGGGGGGATTCTATTGGAGGTGGGCTTTAGGGGTAGGGCCTGTGCAGAGGCCTGTATAGCAGAAGGTGCTCACCTGTTACCAAACACTTAGACTACATTAACAGAGATATTTATAATGAAAGCCATCTAACTTCTATTCAACACATAGTAAGACTCCCTTTTCTGCTTAGTATGGGAGTTCTTTCCCAAAATGAGAGTTGCTAATAGGGCAAAAGTTAAGGACATACAAATTAGAGAACCTAAAGGACATCTGTTCCAGTTAATTACTCTGGCTAATTGTTCTAGAATAATTACTCCAGTGATCCTAATCCATAACACCAAGTAGGACTCTACAGTCTGTTTTATGGTATGAACAAAGGTATTTTGTTACTTCTAGCCTCACATATCTTTGATATTGAAAGTGGTAATAGCGTAGCAAGAAAAAAATGGTTCCAGTTATTTCCAGTTGTTTGTACAGTATCATCTAAATAGTAGGCATGCTGCAGGAAAAAACGCTGTCAGCAAAGGGATTTGGAATTTCCAGAAAATACCTTTCAACTGTAAAGTCAAAGAATAAGTCATTGTTTTTGTGTTAGTCTTGACTTTTTTCCCCCTTCCGTTGTCAGTGCATACCAGTTACAACCAAAGAGGTTATTCAGGTGTTCGACAGTTCAGGTACAGGTGCCAAAATACTTCCTGGGGACTGATGGGGAGTTTCTCCAACTGCCGCTGTCAGAAGTTCTATTTGATGGCATGCTCGCTGATGCTGGGAAATGTTCACAGAGGTCTAATTGTCTAGAGAAAGGACATCAGTCATAAATCACTCAATGCCCTGTATAAAATTCACCCCCAAAGAGATGCATTAGCTTGGAATTTGGGCAATAAATGGTTGGCGTCAGGGGTTGTGTTAGAAACCAAGGTTTTCTTTTTGTTTCCTGTTGTTCTTTGAGCTGGTTGTGTTTGAGGCTGTCTTGAAGGAAATGTTTCAGCCCAAGCAGGACTTGGAAGAGGAGGGCATTGCCCTTGCTGCTGTAACAGAACGCCCAGGAGCCTTCCTGAACCTGACACCTGAGGTACCACTCTGGGCAGCTTCCCCACCTGTGCAGGCTGGTAGCTCTGCCACGCTGGCTGCAGCCGCTGCCCTGTATAATTATTCACAGGATCCCTTCCATTCTCAAGGTGCTCCAGCTCAGATAATAAGTTACAAAGCAACCCCACTGAATGTGGAGGGGTATTGTGAGGCCAGAGTCCATTGATGTCTGAGAAGCCCTTAATGTGGAGCCTGGTACGCACTACAGACTGGGAAGATCCTGATTACTTTTATTAAACTGCTTCATTTCTCAAACCAGACATCAAAGAAAATGGCTCAATAGACAATGTCTGTTTTTGTGAAAATTTGGCCACTATCCCAATTGTCCTGTCTTTTATTCCACCCACATAGAATTTCCTGCCTAAGGCAATGATGTTGGGAGGTTTCAGCAGTGACTAACCATTTCCGGTTGTGGCTTCACAGGTTGTCTATATGGAGAACTTCCTTGGTGGTTATTCTGGTCATTTTGCAGTGACTGTAGGACACCTGAGGACATTTCAGAACCTTCCCACAAATCATATCTTATTTTCCACTAGACTCTCCCCTACAGTAGGTATTTTTAATAATTGTTGCTGTTATTTTAATGATCTGGAAGCTAAGGTTCCGAAATACAAAATTACTCTCTCAAAACTATAAGCAGAGAGTCTCAAGCTTGCACTGCTTTCATTATACCACGTTGGTTAAAGAGAAGAGAAAAATCACTGTATCATCCAGATTCCTTCTCACTCACTGATTTCCTTTGTCATCTCTCATGCTTTGTTGTTTGTTTGAGACAGGTTCTCAATGCCTAGCCCAGGCAGGGCTCAAACTCACTATGTAGCCCAGAGGGGCCTCAAACTCACAGTAGTCCTCTCGCCTCAGCCTCCTGAGTGCTGGGATTATAGGTGTGCACCACCAGTCCTGGTTTCTCAGTGTGCATATGCAGTCCCTGGCCTAGGGAATCTAGAAATGATGGCTGTGAATGCAGTCCTTTCCTACTGGGTTCTCTGTGAGTCACTTCAGGACCCAGCGAACACATACAGGAGTCAGTGGTGGCTCCCTGTGCTCAGTGAGCTGCAAGTTCTGGCACGTTGTGAGCACTCTGTAACATAGCAGGCAAGGGTGGCACCGTCGGGTTCTGTCACACCCAGGTCTTGATGCATGTGGACCAATGTGGTGTCCCCGATGACTCACTCTACCTTCTCTGTGCACATCCCGCTATACTGTATGTACCCTCAACTCTCCTCTGCCTTCTCTCGCTTCTTGTGCTCTGTGTTCCTGACATAGAGCTAAGCACCAGGCACATAGAGAGCTCAGGGTTCAGTCACTATGCTCAGTGCAGTGTTCTGCTACTATGCAAGGGGGTTTTGGTGACACCCAGGGCATGGATGAGGAAACCACATCTGAGAGAGATTGAGTCACTTAAGATCCAATACTGAAAGAAGGTCCCTCTTTTAAAAGAGCTTTATTGTAGTGTAGCTCACATAAAATCAGCTATCTGTATTTAAAGTGTACAATTTAACAAGTTTTGACATGGATGGCCCCACAAGAGACCAGCACCACAATCAAGATGGTGGCCACATCCACCATCCCCCAAAAGTGCAACCAGGATTGCAGCGCAGATCCGTGAGGCCAAAGTCCTTGTTCTTCCTCCAGTTTCGGTTCTAGGAGGAATCAAGCTTTCTGCTCCAGCGCTTTCCTTCTAACGCTCACTAATGGGGAATTTTGAAAGTTGTGGTATAGAAAAGAATGGATAAGTAAATGTGGCACAGTACTGGACTAGGACGCATCCTCCAGTTTAGTGGCTGGATTACTGACTTACAAAACTGTGTGCATGTGTCTTAGGAGCACAGTGGTATGTCAGAAACACTACAAAGAGCATGGAACTGCCTGAAAAGTAAAAACGTATCCCCATAAGTTAGACGTGAATGTACACAAACACGCACACGCATATGAGTAGGAAAGGACGGATGAACAGAGAATTCAGGCTTGTGGTTCTCTCTGGAGAAGAAGGAAGTGGGATCCTGGAGGAGCCCGTGGGTAGGTGCAGGTACTAGCAGTCTCAGCTCATGGGCTGTGTGGTAAGTTATCACATACTTTTATGTAACATACGTTGCCCTCCAATTTACAATGCTAAAATGGTTAAAAACAAACTACAGTATCAGTGCAAACATGAAGTATCTTCATTATTTTGAGGAAGAGGTGACTTCATAAGGGAAAGTTAAAAATCCAAAATGTTTCAGTTCAGTGTGTACTAGGAAAGTTGAGAGCTCTTGACTACGGGACACAGTTTGTGGTCAGGGAGAGAGGGGACACTTGAAGATCTGTAATCATGAGCCTTGGGCATCGTACGCTGGCTCACACACAGCTGCTGGTTGGGCCCTGACTTGTGCCGCTGTGTAGATCCATTTCCGCTGCGCACACATTTTCCTCCTCTGCGAAGTTCATGGGCTAGAGGCAGGGGCATCCAGAAAGAGCAGAAGTGTGTTTAGGCCCTTATGTCACAGTACACTAAAGGTAGAAGCCAAAAAGGCTGGAGAAGTTAGGGTGTCTTATAAAACTTTTCAGGGTCCTGAAAACCAAGAGTTAGTGTAAGAGAGATTTTGTTTTGGGAAGAAAAGCAACACAGACTAGAGGCCTGCAGACGGGACTGGAGTGTCCGTTGTGCCTTCTTAAACAGTGCTTTCTGCAGTCTCACCCATTTTCCACCCACTTCCCTGTGATAATTACGAGGGGCTGAGTTTATCTCTGGTTATATTTCAGTTTTCTAGTTTTTAAAAGCAAAGCAAGTTAAAAAAAAAAAAAAGAGGGGCGAATCTGTGTTTCACAGTTAAGCCCACTTGAGGGTCACTTGGTTGTTCTGCCAGAGAAACCACATTTTAGGCCCCGTTGCCCATCTGGCTAGAGCTTGTCCGGTTTCTAGGAAGGACCTGATAGTCTGTCCAGTGCAAATCCAAAAGCCACAAAGTGGCTTCCGCTGCTGGCAGTGATGTCCCTTTGAAAATCAAGCAGTGTGTTGTGGGAAATCCTCCATGACTCTCCATTCTTTCCTGGACCAGGGTATAGAGCACTACTGAATATTACTGACCAAATGGCAGATATAAAAACTGCATTTAAATTCTGAGCACAAGGCACATTAAGCCCAATATTTAAAAAGGAAGAAAAGTGAGTCCCTTGTGCTCAGGGGCTGGCAGGAAGCACACCAGCATTATTTGGCTCATTCTATTCCCCACATGGGGAGATTGAGTTCCTCAAACCATACAGCTAGTAAATGACAGGGCCAGGATATGGATGCTAGGACCCAACTCCATCTGCCAACACCACTGCTGCCTTTTATAGGTTTTTAAAGGTTTGGTTCTTACTTATAGACATAAACAATTGTACTTTTAGGTCAGAAGACCTAGTCATGTATTATAAACTTTGGCAAGTAGTTGTTTTATACTGTTATATAGCAGAGATTGTGGGATCAGTGCTGGGTTCTAGTTATAGCTGTCCACTTAGGAATTTTCCCAAAGTAAAATTAAAGTTATTTTCCTTCCTGTCCAAGCCTCCATTTCCTCTTCATGAAACAAGACCAACTCTGTGAGGATTAAATGAGATCATCACTGTGAAGCTTAGAACCCAGGACAAGGCACATAGCAGTTGGCTACTAAATGGTGACCTTTCTAACGATAAAATTCTGAAATAGCTTTCTGTGCAATTCTCAGTAAAGCTTCTAATGATACTTATGTAGTTTCTTGGAGGACAAATAAATAAATTATGTGTGTACTTCTTGTCTTAGCTACTTTTCCCATTGCTGAGACGAAATACTTGATACCTAAACTTAAAGGAAGAAAGGTTTTTTGGCTCATGGTGTGTAGAGGGTCAGTCCATAGTCAGCTGGCTCCAAGGCAGGGTGGCCCAGCAGAGGAGCATCGCAGAGCAGAAGCAATTGATGGCAGGCAGAAAGTAGCAAGCAACAAGTGGTGAGAGACAGGTTTTTCCTGTCCCTATATATTGTATCCAGGCCACCTCCCTTAGGGCAGGTAGCATCCTTAATTCTACCCAGAATTATGCCAAGCAAATCAGGAGGATAACTTAGTAATCATACACCCTTGATCCCAGCACCACTCACTCTAGATCCTGCTGCCTCGGAAAAGCCCCACCTATGGCCGCAGAGGCTTTGGGGGGGCATTTTTTTAAAAAGGCAAAAAAGAAAAACAGGAAAGGGGTCTATGACATTGGGGAGAAGTTGAAACAGGTTCTTTGTTCATCTCCAGATTAAAAGGACTGTTGAGTAAATTCTCAAGAGAAGCAGGACCTGCCTGGGCAGTATCTAAAGATGGGTGGGAACAGCAAGCACCATGGCCTCAAGGAAGAAACATACATTGAATGTACAGGAGACAGCGTGGAGGGTGATATGGTTCATTGAGATGACAGGAGCTGTGGTTGGAGAGAGAACAGCAGGCCTGGATCAAGGGGCATTTTGCAGATCAGAATAGGGACTTGGGAGGCAGCAGTGGGCAGAGGAGCAACATAATCTGACTTACACTGTAAATGATCTCTTGGTGTTGTGTTGAGAATAGACTGCTGGGAGGGAAGGAGTAGGGAACAGCAGCCAGCCATGGCAGAAGCATGCAGACTAGTGAACAACCAAATCGTATTGTGATAGTCAGTTTTCTGTCACTATAACAAATGCCAGAAATAATCAACATGTAATAAGAAAAGGTTTATTTTGGATCGCAGTTGTGGGAGTTCAGTCCATGGTTTTTTGGCCCCATGTTTATTCACCCTCTGCTGGGACAGCACATCATGGTGAGAGTTAGTGCTGTTGCTAAACCACCCTGGTGGCCTGGCCAGGGCACAACATAGAGGAGGAAGGGGATAGAGTCCCATTCTCCCCTTTAGGGGCAACTCACCACCACTGTCACCTAGAAACCTCCTACCAGGCCCTTTCTCCTAAGGGCTCCACCAAGTAGGGAAGCAAGCCTCCAACACATGCGCCACTGGAGGTCACTCGAGATCCAAATCACAGAACACACGTACCTTTGGGAGTCAGGATGCATCATGCCATTGAGATGTGGCAGGATCTTCCTGCAGCAGGAGGAATGGGAGTCGTGTCATTCTGAGTGTTCTCCATCCTGGCTTTTCCTGTAGTAAATTAGAGTACTGCAGTACTAACAGTACTGCAGCACTAACACGCTACAGTACTAACAGTACTAACAGTACTACAGTACTAACAGTCATATCTGCATATAGCTCTCCCTGAGCCCCACTTGTCTGCCAAATTTTCTTGCCAGAGAAGCAAGCCCTTTATAAACGGATTTTCTTTGTCTATTGTCATGCTGTAGCAATCCCTGGTGTTCATCCCATGGCAACCAGGACTACAAGGAAGTGCTGTTTCATTATGAAAGGTATTGCTTCTACATTATGAGCCAACTAAAAGAAAAGTAGGTCAGTGGGGCCGGGAGCACTGTCAAGATGCTTTTGAAACACAGAGCAGGGCTTCCCAAGGCACCCCTGGTGATCACGGCATCACCAGGAAAAGGAGCCCTCAATGCAGAGGTCCCTGCTGTGTTCCGGGTCAGCCCGGAGCTTCCCTTTTTCTCCTTTTACGCCTTGTTCATTAGGATTTGCTTCTTACTGCTTTGAATTTTTATGCTGTATTTCAAGGTTGCTTGAAAAATTATTTCTATGTGTATATCTTACAACATGAGAGTAATCTTCTAATGTACCAGATTGAGATTCGGCCTCAGATAGATGACTTCTATACAAATTGCCATGAAATTCTCAAATAAAATTAATTTCAATTAGTGTGTGTGCCATATGCGTAGAGAATATGTGTTATGAATCAAATTTAACAATGGTATCATAGCTGCAAAGAAACTGGAAGTAATCAGTTTATATCAGTGTGGCTTAGCTGCTGCTGCTTCAGAAATCCCTTTGATTGTCTTACAAAGACTTGTGTGAGTTGTAACCATTTATCTAGAGTCAGATCAGATATGAATGGATAGAGTGCAGTTTAGTGTCATAATATGATTTCTGTGATATATGCTCAGTTTTAAATTGACTATATTTGCCTATTCCATAACAATCATTTCAGAGGTCCCCTAGGTGAGAAAACTAGATGATCATTTTATATGTTTATTTTATTTTATTATAAGTATATTAGTATACTTCTATATTTATATGATTACCACCTTCGTAGCCCTAACGCCTAATAGACACTGTGTGGGCAGTGTAGTCCCAGTTTTGCTGAAAAACAAACATCAAGGTTTTGGAACAGATTCAGATCTTTGGATTCTTAGTCTGGAGGCTTATCCCTGTAGTTTTTTTGAGATTTGTGAAGCTCTTTTTGAGGTTTGTGGAGTCTGAGATTTGTGGAGCTCTCTTTGAGATTTGCAGAGCAATTGTAGAATAAATACAGATATTTTCCAGCAGGGTAAATTCGGTAGCAGTCAACAGTGTTCCAGAGTTCTCGTGTTGGAGCTCGACACCAGCTGCATTTCCATGCATTTTTTCTATGTGCCCTCTTAGAAGCTTGCCTTAAACCCAGAAAGGCCTCAAAATACAGTGGTACCTTGGTTCACCAACTTAATTTATTCTGTGATCTTGGAAAGGGTTATGTTTGTATTTATGTGGGAAGGCTGGCCCCAGGTGTCTTTTCACCTGGTGCAGCTTGCAAAGAAAAGCAAAATTTTGCCAAATGCTATTGTTTGCAAATGAAAGTGTTTGTGAACCAAGGTACCACTATATATCTTTTAAAAATAGATAAATCCTCACAGTATAAGTATGTCAAAGAGAACAGAGTATGTTTTCCTTCATGGCAAGTTCAAACTTAGGCGGTATGAAGCTGTGGTGTTATAAGTCTTGATAGCAATTACCCTTGTTTGGAGGTTACTGGCCGGGAAGGGCTTGCATAGATACAGTTGCTGGTTATTCCCTTTGGGAAGATTTATTGACTTTATTCTTTGGTACAATTCCTAAATGCCTTACTTTCATGAGTGGCAGTTCAGTTTCTTTTTTTTTTTTTTTTTTTTGGCAGTTCAGTTTCAATGCTTTAGACTTGAAGAGCAGTTCTTACACACTTATTGTATGTCATAAGCTGCTATTTCCCCAGCAAAGCCAATTAACGCATTTTGGTTGTTCCTGAGCATGTTGCATTTGAGTTCTTGGCATTTCCTTGTCACAGGATCAGCTTCTATGGAGCTGTGATAAAATCCTTCATAAAATGCTTGCCAACGTAATTTTAGTGTTTACAGGAATTTTTTTTGTTTTTAAAGAGAATAATAAAAAAATAACTAACAATAACATAGACAAAAACAAAACAACACAAAAAACAATAAAAATTATAAAAAGGTTTCAAAACAGAATGGTTGTTATATTACGTATCATTATCTTCAGTGAAGTTGTTCATATTACCAGATATAAGAATGCAAGATTGATCAAGCAGTTAAAAAGAATAAAAACTAATATACAGAAATTAGAAACGATACAGAGCTTCACTAGACAAGATGGTAGGAATTCACCAATGGTTGTTATATTGCATATTGTTGTCTTCAGATTAGTTGTTCAGATTACCCGATATGAGCATGCAAAATTGGTCAAAAAATTAAGCATTAACTCTTCCTTTTAATAAGCCAATAGACATCAGCAGTACGATTATCTCGGCTATCCTTCTGTATATATTTTTCCCCTTCTTTCTTTCTTTTTCTCCTTTCCCTCATCCCAGTTGTTCCTTCCTTTGAGCAATTTCTATATTAGTGCTTACAGTTTCTAAGCTGTCATGGGGAGAAAGGTATGGACGAAGGACTGTTCAGTTAGGGTATTAATCTGTATCAAAACAGGTGCTGCTAGAAATGTTTTCATGAAATTCTGATAAGGCCCAGAGCCTAGCTTTCATCAGCATCTTATAATTTAACAATTTCACACTGATTTTTTCCCCTATATAGGTGGTTTCAGAAAAGCACAAATAGTTGAACAATAGCTCTGTCACTTTTGGAATGGTCCTTGAGGTCAGAGCCTAAAGAAAATAAGACTGAGGCTAGAAATTACTTTGAGGAAAACAAAATTTTAATAAAAATGGAACCTGATGGCCGCAGCTGTGTTTCTCTAGCTGTCTAATGGGAGAATAAACCTGTAAGCTTTCTGACCATGGCAAAGATAGGAAAAACTGGAAGAACGTAAGAGATTGTGTGGGTCAGCAAGACCTTGTGCAGCCCTCACAGTTTATAGACCAAGACCAGGGGAATCAGGTATATTATAGGTCACGCTCAAGAGAACAAGCAGTTTTCTCCCAAACCATTGCTTCTCTTCTTAAATGTGATCAACTCTCTGGCTTCCTTGAAAACAGTCTCATTGTAAAAATACAATGGAGTTTTAATTGCTCCCACCAGCTATTTACACATGGTGCCTTCTTTCTCCTTCGCAGTGTTCTATTTCTTCATCAGAGGATGAAAGACATATTGGCATCAGGAGACCAAAAACTCCAACCTCAGGTGACTTTTCGGACCTTAATACTCAGACAAACTGGACCAAGACACTGCCCCTGCCAACGCCAGAAGAGAAGATGCGACAGCAAGCCCAGACGGTCCAGGCCGATGTGGTTCCCATTAACATCACTGGTACGTACGCTCTTGGGGCAGATGCTCCTTGGGAGAATAACCGTGGCTTTTGGTTTGTTATGCTCTTAGCATTCATTTCTCCCTCAGAGGGAGTAGTCTGCTCCTGCTTGCACTCTTTGTTTAGTAAAGGGAATGCCAAAGCTGCCTCACAGATGCACAGATAAGATAGCTGTTGCTGGTTGGGTCAGAAGACTGTTGTCACCAAAGATCAGTGTCTAGGAACTTGATGATTCAAGCATTCAGTGAAAGCATGGCTTTTGTTTTAATGGAATTACTTTTAAACGCAATATTGGTTATACAGGGACATTTTCTAAATGTGGTCCTGGGTAGAAGAAACTATATATTTATTCCCTTCAAAAGGGTTACTTTAAGTAAGATTTATAGAAATGTGGAAATAATTATTTTGTCATGTTTCTGATAGATTTTCTTACCTTATTGTTTTCTCAAGTAGAAAAAAGGGGAAAAAGAAAAAGGGAAAAGTTATTGAAATAAAAATATCAAGAGGATGAATAACTATAAAGATATTTTTAAACATCTTAATAGGGTGGTCATTTTATATTTTGATTTCTATAATTTCAGTTCCACAGTCTTCAAATAAACGTTTATCCTGTACAGAATAAACAATTTCTGGATACGTGATGTTAACTTGGAATGTATTTGAACATTATCAAATTTAAAATTACGGAATTTCACCCTCAGCCTTTAATCATGTGTGATAATTAAGGTGGCAAACACCAGGAGAGTTAAAGCACAGAGCTGATTGTTTACAGCCTCAGGAGAGCAATTGCCAGGCATAGTGGCGCAAGCCTGTGATCCCAGCACTCGGGAAGCGGAGGCAGGATTCCAGGTTAGCCTGGGCTAGAGAGCGAGATCCTGTCTCCAAAAACAAAAATAAGCCGGGCGTGGTGGTGCACACCTGTAATCCCAGCACTCAGGAGGCTGAGACAGGAGGATCGTGAGTTTGAGGCCAGCCTGGGCTACAAAGTGAGCTGAAGGCCAGCCTAATTTGCATAGCGAGACCCTGTCTCAAAAAGACCAAAAATAAATAAATAAATAAAAATAAAACAAAGCAAAGAAGAGCTATTAAAGAGACACTGAAAATTTGCCTGTTCTATCACTTTTTTGGCTGTAGCCTACGTGAAGAAATTGGCCAGTGACTTGGCGAAAGTACAAAGGCCAAGACAGGTGTGCTAAGCGTTAATAAGGGCTGGGGAGGCAGAGGGGGAATAACAGGGGCTGGAATATGCCCCAGGTGTCAATCCCCAGGACCAAAACAAACAAACAACAGTCTAAACCATTTGACCATGTGTTGTATAGAAAAAGATGACCAGTAGTCAGCACTGGTGAGCAATCAAATTCAGTGACCAAAAAGGTTGGTTTTTATGAATGATCAGAATGAAACCCTGAAGCATTCTTGCTATCTTTTGAGGTTACTGCTATACAGAAAGTTTTCTGCCAGGGCTTTGGTAGCTGGTTAAGAGCTAATGATTTTTTAAAAACCTTAACAGGGTATTTGGAAATTATGTTTAGAACTCTTTGAATTCTGGGTAAAGTTAGAAAGTATATAAATTCTTTTCTATTTCATGTATATTTATTTTACTTAAACCTTAAAGAAATAATGTAGCATTTTGATCCATTGTCTTTGCAAATGGCATGGTTGTTCTTCATGAATGTGTTTCTCCTTCACCTAGCTCATAGTTTTTAAAGATTATTTTTATAAGTAGATATGTTTTAATATGTAGTATAGCATTCATTGCTTGATGAAATGCACAGGCATAGATTTTCCATAAGAGAACAAGTTACATTATTTGATTGATTAAATGCAGCGGAAGTATAATTACATTATGTATGATTAAATGCCTCAGAAAGCATATTATGAAGTAAGAATATTGTACTATGAAATACGATAATCCTTAATGGAATTATGGGAAGCACATTATCTTCTGATTAGGAGATTTAAAATAGAGTAACTAGCATTTCAGGTGTACAGAATTATTTACAGTGAAGTACATATCACAGTAGAAGATAGTGTAAATTAAAAATTAAAAAAAAATAGATGACAGCATCGTACCTTGGAGTTTTAATTCTCTCCAGTTTGATGACTAAATGGATATGAATGACATATTTAAATGTCACCCAGGGAAGGTGCCTGGCCATAAAGAAATGAGCAGATGAGTTATGTTAAAATGTAATTTACTTTTAATTAAGTGACTAACATTTTGTAGAAATGTCAAAATTAAATATACCTAATAACATACTTATTACTCTATGATATGGATCTGTGTACTCACATACACACATATTTCTTAAATGATTAGTTTTTCTAATCTGGTATAAAGAAGCAATAACGTAAAAAATTTCCCCTTTTGATAGTTGAGCTGGTACAAGTTACATAGTTTCCTGTTCTTTAAATTATGTATTCCTGAAGTCTTAGTAGATTTTAGACATTAAAAAATGTAGACCAGGAAATTGTCCTGTACTTGTAAGTTTTACCCTCTGGTCTGATTATTAGTAAGTCTCAGCATAGAGAAAGATTTGCCCAAATATATGGTTTCAAATGCAGAGTGAAGTCCGCCAGGCCTGGAGGCATAGAACATCACTGCAGTGAGGTACTGGCTGGAAAATGGATTTAATCCCTTTAGTTGTAATGACTAAATATGAGGACTTAACATGTTCTAAAGCTTAAGGAGAAAACAAAAGTTTAAAATAAAAAGTACATATGAATATGTTCTGTAACCTGCTATGTGGGATAACAGCTCTCCCGCCTGGAAGATGAGCAGAGTAAGGAAACAGGCTTAAAATGGTTTTTACAAACTGGCTAGTGTTTGAGCTGCCTCATTTCTAAGTGGTAACCATGACTAATTAGTGCCATTTTTCAATGAAAGATGGATTCAGTTCAACAGATGTTTACTGAATAACTACTTTGTAGAAGGTATTAGGTGAGTGCCAGAGGGAATCCCAAGGAACATGACTCATGGTCTTTACCTTCAAAAAGTGTACAGTCCAGCAATTGACATAGTCTTTCTATTTTTTATATTTCTTTATTTGTTTGTTTTTTGAAACAGGATCTTGCTGCATAGTTCAAGCTGATTTTGAACTTACTATGTAATCCAGGCCGGCCTGGAACTCACAGTGATCCTCCTGCTTCAGCCTCCCAAGTGCTGAGATTACAGGTGTACACCACCATGCCCAGCTGAGATAGTCCTTTTAGATTGTGATGCAAAATGGAGAATTAAATGCTTTTAATGGCAAATGTTGTGGATGTTCATCCTTATATGGTTTGTTTCTTCATCTCTTTGGAACTTGAGTGGACTTGTTTTTGGTTTTTGTTATAGAAGTGAAGCTGGAGACTAAACGCAACTTTCTGCTGATGTATTGTCCATTCTTAATGTCTTGACAGGGAATTTTTTTTCTGCTGCTGCAGGAAACTAATGAACCCGTGAAGTCATGCTTGCCCCCTGTAAGCCTCACGTGCACTCTGCACCCACTCATTTATCACAGCAGTGGTATCTTCTGATGTTTCAGGCTGGTCTGTCAAGTATTTCTGCTATTTTCCACTTGAGACAAAGTTGCAAGAATTCGCAAGGTTACAGCATTTATTTGAGTCTGTTCCTCATAGGAGAAATGTTTTTGGATCATTCAGATCTTTTTTTCCTGTTTCAGTTAGATAAGGTTTGCAATTTACTACTATCCAAACAGAATTTGCAATGTCCACAGCAGAGCCATTATGAATGTGTGTCAGTATTGCTAAAAGAGTGACTATTTCAGGGCTGGCGATATAGTTCAAGGGCACAATACCTGCCTGGCAAGCTCAAGTTTATGAGTTTGATTCCTGGTACCAAAAAAGAAAAAAGAAAAAAAAAAGAGTGACTACTTTATACTTTCCTTGTGCATAATAATGATTGAAATATGTGATGTTTTGTATTTGTTGGGGGAGAATAACAACATAAAATAGTCAACACTGTAAAACTTCCTTAATCAAACTAGCAAATAATTTAAGACAGACCAATCAGTAACTTGTACTGCTGCAAATGTTATTATGTTGTGGTTCCCCATGATGTGTTAATCACACAGACTTACACTCAAGGAAGAAAAAGAAGTTCTATGGGTGTGACCTCGGGTTTGATTGCAACGTAATTTCAAATGACTGAGTTAAAATTAACATTAAACAGCCAGGCATGGTGGTGCATGCCTGTAATCCTAGCACTCGGGAGGTTGGGGCTGAGGAAGGAGGACCATTGTGAGTTTGAGACCAGCCTGGGCTATAAAGTGAGCTCAAGGCCAGTCTGAACTGCATTAGAGAGACCCTGTCTCAAAAAGACCAAAAAAAAATATATATATATATAGTAACATTAAATGATGGTCATGAAACAGAAGCAGTTCAACTTTGATAAGAGAGGTACTATCGGGTCTAATTGTGACCAAAGTACTCTGTCATTAGAAGGTTCTTCCTTTTCAGTACAGTTGTATCTCACACTAGTCAGTGCATACTGGCAGCCTCCTTGGTTGAGGAAAAAGCTCTGGATCTTGATGAAATTGTTTCGTCACAAGACCAGATATGAGATTGGCCCCCATGGGGTGACCAGGTGAACCAAACGTGCTTCTTACCCTCGCCACAGACAGGGTGATGTCCAAAGAGACGTTAGTGAGTGCAGACCTATGTGAAACACTTCCAAACCACTGCATTTTTTAAATAACCAAACCGCTCTTCTGGTGTGTTAATAACAAATTCCCCCTTGTTCTTCTGGCTTGTTAGAAAATGAGATCGAGGTACATCCTTCCAAAGGACGCACACCCAGGAATTGGAGAGCTGCCTTCTGATGATAATGTGCATTCCTTCCTTTACGCCCTTCAGCACTCATCCTCATGTGACTGGCTAACATCATTATTAATCCCTTCTTATCATATTACAAGCTTCTGGAAGAAAGTGCATGGTGTCAGCTTGCTTGAAAATAACATTGCTTTGCTTGTTCTACTACTCTACATTAGGGGAGAATTTCGATCGCCAGGCCAGCCTTCGGCGGTCTGCCATTTACACAGACACTCTGGTAAGACGACCGAAGAAAGTCAAAAGGAGAAAGACTATTACAGGAGTCCCTGACAACATACAGAAGGAGCTAGGTACGGCTCTTCAGAACTGCACTTTTGCCCCTCCTTGCTGCTCGGCATTACTCTGCTAACCTCATGTGGTGCTTCGAAAATCCATGCATTCTCATAGCCAGCTTCTTTCTGACGGAGTGCGAGGTACAAATCCTACATCCCGTGTAGGCCACTCAGTGTGTTTGGCGAGACAGGAGGAGGAGCAACCTATGTGAAAACCATTAACTGGGGTGACTGAAACTGAGCATTCTGTCATCTCTAGGCACCTTGAACATTGGTTATTTCCACAATTAAATTTACTGTTCACTAGATTTTGGGTTCTCACGAGCTAAAGCCTTATTCTAGGACTCCGCATTATGAGTGAGGGCCTCCATAGTGACACTGACAATTCTGGTAGCATTCTGTCTTGAGGCCACAGCCTGGGATTATTGGTAAATGCCAGTGTGACAGAAAATGATCATTGATGTTAGATAGCATTATTTTCAGTGAAATAATCTCATACCTTTTTTCTTCAGTGGTTTTAAATCTGTGATCAAAACAGAAAACAAAATGAGATACTGGGGCTGGTAGAGAAGGTTGTTAACTCACTGTTCTCCCGCCACCGTGGTCGGGCTTGGGTTTCTGCGTGCTTTGGGTAACCCATTCGCCTTCCTCTGTGACGCCTTCCTCTCGCTGTTTCTTGGGGCAACGTAGCTCAGCTCCCTGGTCACCTTGGGCAGGTCACCTTACCTCTCCAGGTCTGCTTCCTCATTCCACAAATGGGATGGTGATGGTACTAGTCCCTACCTGATAGGGTCATTGGAGACTGAATGAAACTGTACCCACGATGTGCTTAGTACCTGGTATTATCACAAGTGTAATTAGCTACTGTTGTCATTATTTGGGGGGTAGGTACTGGGAATCAAACTCAGGACCTCATGCTTGCGAGGCAGGCACTGGGCCACCACACTATATCCCTGGCCCCTGTTGTCATTACTACAGGGAATGTAATATTGCTTGTTTTGACATTTGTCTCTTCCTCTTTTGCCAACTGGTGGACTTATTTCCCAATCATTACTTCCACCTGGTGTTATTTACTTCTCTTCACTATGAAAGATTTCACTCCAGAAACTCAGTCATTACTGTATTCCTGAAATTGCTTACTAGGATTTTAGTAAGCAAAACCAGCTTATCCTAGCAGTAATGAAGAATCTGTGACAGCCCCTCGAGGTAGTGCTTCAGTCTCATGTACCACAGGCATTCTATCTGTCTTCCTTCTCCCATCACCTTTACTTGAATGTCCTGTACTGAGGCGGGGTGGGGGGGCAGCCTCACTGTTCTTTACCTGGTAGTTTCACTTTTCCTGCCGTGTAGTCCTACGGTAGCTGTGCTGTGCTTTCCAGGCTGAAGCAGCATTCTGCCCTGGGTAGCTCCCGTGACCAGGATGCAGGACAGCTGGTTAGAAGGAAAGGCAGGGCCGCCCCCACCCGCGGGGTATGCGAAGTCTGCCCCTGGCCCAGGGCCTGCACGCTGCTCCTCAGGCTTCGGTAACTCTGTTACCCCGGCCTCGGTCACACTCGCTGCGCTTTCCTTCCCCCCTCAAAATGGGGCTGAGTCTCGTTGTCCGAGACTCTTGTTTTCCTCCTTACTGAGGTGACAGCTACTGAATCTGAGAAACTAACCTGTGTGCGCCTGCTGAGAAGGTGTGTCATGGGCTAATTTCTTATAGTAACTAGGGACATCTATGCTTTGTGTGGTCTTTTTAGAAGACACGCTTTCCTTAAAGGAGTGATTGTAAGGACAGGCATTTAGGCTTTTTGTAAGAAAACAAAGTTGAAGGTTTGAGGAAAGCTACATTTTAAGTAGCTTTCCAAGCACAATAAATAGGTTCTACATGATTTTATGCAGAGCATAAGGCTACTTTAGCCCCTATTTAATAGGACTTCTTCACGCACATGTGTAGTATGAAACCTAGAACCTGAGAGTTAGGGACATTTATTGCTGAACCAACCAGCATGGAGCCAATAATGCAGCTATGCTTTTCATCATGCTTAAATGACCTGTCCAGCTAGGTAAATCCTATCTGCTGCCATTTTAATAATTTTAAAGTCAATGGTCGCATCCCTGGAACCCATGTTTATTTCTCTTTTGCCTGTGATGCTGGAGGAGAGAAAATAGCTTTCCCTACCTCAGCTGTGTTGGTACCTCTGGCAAACAAGAGACAGCCGGTGTCATTGCGTAGTTGATGACATGAACCAGATGACAGCTGGAGGGTCACTGAGACAACTGTATCTAAGTTAGAGCTGGTTTAAAGAAAAAAAGAAATAGGCAATTAAACAAGGACTCAGTTGTATGGATAGGTTGGTCTGAGGTTTGTTGGATAGAATGAGGGAAGTAACATGAACACAGTTCTATTTAACAAAAAGTAATTGGGTTATATACTTGTCCTCTCCTTTCAAGATTCCTAGTTGACCTTGCAATTTCTGTCCATGTTTTGTACTTAGAAAGATTCTGCTTTCAAGGTCTGTGCTATCTAAGGATTACCAACAGCAGACGCTTTGCATTTCCTTTCAAATTAGTCTTCCTCAGGGCTGGGGATGTAGCTCAGCGCCACGGTGTCTGCCTAGCAGGTGTGAGGTCCTGAGTTCGCTTCCCGGTTTAAAAAAAAAATATTAGTCTTCCTCTAAAAACAACACCTTGGGAAGTACGGCTGCGTCTGTCAAGCAGGATAAAAGGGAAAATGATTCTTTGAAGGAAACGCAATCACTGGGGCACAGCCTCCCTGTTAGACACTGTTCACACCGTCAGGGGTTTCGATTTTAAAACTCCAGCCATATAGAAGTACTTCCACTAGAAAGGCATATTATGCTTAATCATGTGTAGTTTTAACTCAAAATCCATGAATTGTAGATCCTGGAGATTTGCCAACATGCCATGTTTTAAAACCAAGGCGGGATATTTAATGTTTGTTCCAAGTGTATCTGTTCACGTCTAATTTGTTGCCTTCCATCTAAGTGGATTGGACAGACTTTCCATTTCTCTTTCATTTTAAAACTACATGGAATTGGGTGTGAGCTTCATGCTGTGAGATTTTATATTTTAGGAAAGACAGGGTTATTTTGTTGGTATGTGATTATAGTCGGCTATTGAACTTAACTTCATACATATTTCCAAAGCAAGACCTTATTTAAAGGAAGGCCTTTAGCTGGGCATGGTGGTGTACACCTGGAATCCCAGCACTCAGGAGGCTGAAGCAGGAGGATCTTTGCAAGTTAGAGACCAGCCTGGGCTACAAAGTGAGCTCATGGCCAGCCAAACTGCATAGTGAGACCCTGTCTCAAAAAGACAAAAAATAAAATAAAGTAAAATAAAATAAAATAAAATAAAGGAAACCCTTTAAGAATTAAAAAGTGTTATGTACATGTACCAACTACACACAAGGAAAGTATACATATGCTACGTACATGTACCAATAAATTTCTAAAGTTTTTTAAAAAGAAATATAATTGGAGTCATACAGTAAAAAATTTAACATTATTGAAGGCACAAGACTTATTTATGAGACAGGGTCTCACTATATAGTTCAGGATGGCTTTGAACTCACTAAGTAACCTAGTTGGTCTTGAATTTGAGGCACTCCTCTTGCCTTAGACTCTCAGTGCTAGGATTATAGGCATGAGCCAGAGCACATGGTTAGCCTGCTTTGAGGTCCTGGGTTCAATTCCCAGTGCCAAACAAACAAAAACTAACTTGGAGATTTGTATCATCCTAAATTACATGTATTTTTTAGAAATCAGAAATCTTTTGTAGTATCATTAATAAAATAAAAAATTATACATAGCTATATCTTTAAGTTTTAAAATCACATAAACCTCATCAGGATTTCAGCAGAATCGGAGTGGTCTCTGTGTATCTGTAGATCTCTTTCTGTGGTTGGTTTGTCCCTTATAGAATCTGTTAGTGTGCTGTGATATTGTGACGCTTTTTATATTGTGAAAGTGTTGAAGGTTGTATTTTAGAAATAGAATTCTGTTGGTACCTGCTGATAAGTTCTATGTTAGCTGATTCTCATCTATTTTTTAAGGTCTGTAAGAAAACCTTGTTGTTAAATAATGTTGTTATTTTAAGTAAGAAAATGTGTTCAGATATAGATGCCTATATTTTTATTTTCATAAGCCTAGCATACATTCACACTCAAAATACATGTACCAGCTCCCAGCAAGGAATGTGAATGCCATGTACTACAGATGTGCACTAATAAGAAAAGATAAAGGAAGACTAATTAATAGGACAAACAGAAAAAATCATCACCCAAAAGTATGAGGATTGTATTTATGGCACTTAAACAGCGGCAGTTTAAAATCTGCCACACACCCTATGCAAAAATCACTGCAGTTTTGAAAGAAAAACATTGGAAGACCCATTGTTGAACAGAATGAGGCATCTCAAATGTTTGGCATGAACCTAATGCTGTACAAGTTAGCCTCTCACTCCCAGGTTACCAAATGGCAGGAACTCCCGCCTTCTGTTTTGCTTTCGTCAAAGTGGATTTTTTTTTCCTGCTCCTGCCTCTTTGCCCACTGTCCCTTTCTGAGCCAGTCCTGTGTGTGTGTGTGTGTGTGTGTGTGTGTGTGTTCAGTGGTTCGGTGAGTGCTTGGCAGAGGGTAGAGAAAGGGAATGGGCCCTCTTTGCTAAGGACACAGCATAATCATGCTTGTCCCTGGTCACAGGGAAGGGAAGTGCTGTGTAGGAGGCCTTTCTTGTGCAGTGACATTTTGAGGTGCATACAAGCACGCTGTTACCATTGAAATAATACCCTTTGCTATTATGGTGAGCAAAAAGCTATATAAACAGAGTCAGGGACAGGTGCCACATGGAGAAATGGGGACTGAGGGAAGCCTTAGGGTGCCCATTGGTACAGTGCCTCCTTGTCCAAGTATCCAGAGGCTCAAGTGATGTCATTTGGCAAAGTCAGTGCCCAAGATCTTTTCTTTCTGTTAATTTTCAAAGTGTATCTAATGCCTTATAATTTGTTGTCTTCTATTTAAATGAGGGAGACAAGATTATTACCTTTTTGTTTAAGTAAAAGCCTACACAGAAATGAATCTGAACATCATGTTATGAGGTTTTTTCTTTTAGACTCAGATAGAATTCTTTTGTTGATGTACAACTAACTATATTTGACTACTGTCCTTCTACATATTTCTTACTAGATGAAAACCACGTGGAGAGAACCATGGTTCTGCTACTATTTTTAAAGGTTTAATTTGTCCTGAGGACTGATTTCATGTTCTCAGTACATTTTGGGGACATTCTTGGCTTTGTGATTTTTTTTTTTTTAAAGCTCTGTTCTTTTCTGGGTAGCATGAGCTCTGTTTATCTATACTTAAGGTTTTGCTCATCCACGTCCCTTGTTTTCTGCCACTCCTCACGTTTCTTTCTTTTCCACATACTATTCTCTGTTTGATTGTAAAACTCCAAGACATGAATAAGCCTAATTTGAGGTACTGTTCACTCATTTCCTGATGCTGTTCCCTGTCCAGAACACACCAGATTGCTGTTGAATTTTGAATGTCACAAACAGACAGACGATAATGGCTTAAGATGGATAATGAAATGTTTGAAACACAGATGGGCCTGTAAATCAATTTTCTTCTTAGGGTTTCCTTCTGACATTAAAAAAAAAAAATCAATGTAATTAACACTATTTTATACCAATAACTCTTGTAAATGGTATTTCTGTGGCCCTATTATTCTACTGGTGCACTTATTATTGGGGTGGGGGAGTGGTCCCTGCTTGATAGCTGCTCGGTGCCAGGGCAAACGTCTACCTGGAAGTCTTTCCTAAAAGTTGGTCATTTGAAAGGGAAATCCTGCACAGCCATATGCTGCACTCAAGCCATGGGAGGAGATGAAGTACAAATTAAGAAGAAATAGACATGAGATTGATAAAGTAAGGATATTTATCTTAGGAGGCATCAGGCCTATTGAAACACAATTCTGTATGTATGGGAAAGACAAAACTGAATCAAGTAGAAGAGGTGTTTTTGTTTGTTTCTTTTAATCATAACAGTCCGAAGGGGCTGCGGGCACCATGATGCTGTGGATCTCCATTTTCAGGTTAACAGGCTTCTTTCTGCTTTCCCTCCAGCATCCGGCACTGGCCAGGATGAGGCCGGTGGTTACTCAGGGTACCCCCCAGACCACTGCTCTCCACGAGGAAGGCTTGACAGCTATCACTGTGCTGGGCAGCGCTCAGAAACCAGAGACTCCAGCTGCCAGACTGAGGATGTGAGGGTTGTGCCACCCTCCATGAGAAGAATCAGGGCCCATAAGGGGCTGGGCATTGCCGCTCAGATGAGCCCCTTCTCGGGCTCCTCCAGCAACATGTCTGTGCTGAGTGACCCGGCAGGACTCGTGTACCCTTCCCGCCTCCACAGTGAGCCTGGCTTCCATAGTCTTCCACGTTCTGGCGCCAGGGGCAGCGCTCACTCCCTGGGCACCCCGGGTCCTGCAGAAGATGTGGATGACGCCTTCCCCTACTCACAAGGAGACAACAGCTTAGGGCATTTAGGAGGCGCCCTGAGGTCGGGAACATTTTTGAGGCCCAAATCTCAGGAGCTGAGGCACTTTGAGAGTGAGAACAACATAACCAGCCCAGCATGTGTGGTCTCTCCTCACGCGAGCTTCTCCACCAGCATCATCCCTAACGCCACCCTCTCATCCTCCTCAGATGTTATCATTCTTCACACTGCTCAGAGTGCGGGGCAGCTGGACAGCAGAATGGCCAGCTCATCCACATACTCAAGGATAAAGCCCAGAGACCACCTCCTCTCCAGACATGGTGTGAGGGCTGACCATCAGTCCCCTGGCCACCGCTGGAGCGATGGCCACTCCTCCATCTACTCACAGCCCTTTGACTCCCCTCCCCCCAGTGTCACCACACTGCTGTCCTCCTGTGACTCAGAGGTCACTCCCAATGGGCCCTCAGCCATGCATTATAATTGCAGAAACACACTGAGTTTCCCAGCCCACTCCCACGATGTGGATGGCAAGAGTGAGTCCAGCTCTTCTGGGAGCAGAGGGCAGGGCAGCGTAGAGCCGTGGGAGTACAGAGCCTCCAGCAGCGGGCGGGCGTCCCCCGTGAAGCCACATCTGGCCGCCCCCGGCTACTCCACTCCCACAAGTAACCAGAGCAGCTGCAGTTTGGACCAGGCATCCATCAAAGAGGACGCAGGGTCCCTGTATTCCAAGGACCATACTGGCTGCTACAGGTCTGTGCACAGTGAGTCTGGATGTGGCTTTGGGAACCCCAGGCACAGCGTGGTCAATGTTTTTGATGGAAGGGTTCAGAAGAGCCAAGGGGACCAGTCAGGGTACCATGATAAATCCCTTTCGAGAAACTTCTCTTTGAAGAAAGCCAAGAAGCCTCCCCTGCCACCCTGTCGGACAGACTCTCTCCGCAGGATTCCCAAGAAGGGCAGCCAGTCAAACGGGCAGGTGCTCAACGAGAGCCTGATCGCCACCCTCCAGCAGTCGCTGCAGCTGAGCCTCCCGGGTAAAGGCGGCAGCTCAGCCTCGCAGAGTCCCTGCAGTGATTTTGAGGAGCCCTGGCTGTCTCGCTCCCGGAGCCAGAGCACAGTCAGCGCTGGCAGCAGCATGACTTCCGCCACGGCCCCCAACGTGCACTCCCTGTGCGGGGCCACGCCGTCGCAGAGCGACACAAGCAGCATCAGGTCAGAGTACACGGACCCGTGGGGTTACTACATTGACTACACTGGTGTGCAGGAAGGGCCCGGGAACCCAGCAGGACGCTGCTCAGCCAGTGGTGGAGCCCCAGCCGGGAACGGGCCGGCCCGCCACATCCCGGAGGCGTCCGGGGCCACAGTCCCCCAAGTGCCTGGTGGCTGCACCAAACCCAAGGTCACGTCGCCAGAGAAGTCCCAGAGAGTCACTTCTCCCTCCAGCGGGTATTCCAGCCAGTCAAATACACCCACCGCACTCACCCCCGTGCCTGTGTTTTTAAAATCAATGTCACCAGCCAATGGGAAGGGAAAGGCCAAGCCCAAGGTACCAGAAAGGAAGTCCTCTCTGATCTCCTCAATGTCCATGTCCTCTTCGTCCACATCTCTGTCCTCTAATACGTCCACCGAAGGCGGGGGCACAGCGAAGAAGCCGGACGCAGCCCCGGCCTTGCCCCTCGCGCCCCCTCCCCCTGCTCCTCCTCTCCCAGCCCCGGGTCCTGCGGACAAGTCTCCCCTTCTTCCCGTGCCCCGCACTGCAGCGGATGGCCCCGAGGGCTCCCCTCTGCCTCACTCGCCTGTGTTTCCCCCTCCGCCCCCGGAAGTGCTCACCTTCTTTTGCCCCCCTCCCGACGGGTGCCTCCCCTCTCCCCCCACAGCACTGGGCCCCTTTATTCCGGACGCACCGGCTTCCTCACCAGCACCCCCACCTTTCCCGCCCTCCTTGGAGCCCCCACCTGCTCCCCCCCTGGACCCCACATTCATGAAAGACACCAGGCCTTCTTTCAGAAACTCTGGGCAGCCCCGATGCTCCCGGGAGGCCTTGAGGCCACCTTCGAACAAGGAAGAGAGGGCCAGGCGCCCCATGCCCCTGATCACCACGGAGGCGCTGCAGATGGTGCAGCTGAGGCCCGTGAGAAAGGGCTCAGGAGCCGAAGTGGCCCCGTCGCCTGAAGCAGCAGCTCAGGAACAGCGAACTCCGACTGTTCCACAATATCACTTAAAGCCATCTGCTCTCCTGAAATCCCGAAATAGCATAAATGAAATGGAGAGTGAAAGCCAGCCTGCCTCTGCGACTAGCTCGCCTCCGACACCTGCCAAGAGCCCCAGCCAGGGTGACCGTGACTGTGTGGCTGAGCGTGGCGGCCCTGCACACTGCAGCCATGGAGCTCCGTGTCCTGGGCCGGGCACTGGGGAGGCGGAATCTGGGCCTGGCCTCAGGAGCACCCCACTCCCAGACGCTTCACCCAGCAGGAAGCCACCCCCCCTCTCCAAGAAGCCCAAACTGTTCCTGGTGGTGCCACCTCCGCAGAGAGATTTGGCCACGGAGAATGTGAGTGAAGCCTTCCAAGTGGTGCCCAGCCCCACCAGGGCAGAGGAGGGCCCTGTGCACAGCAAAGAGGCCAAAGAGTGCTCTGCAGCTCGAGCTGGTTCTCAGGCCACGGACCCTGGCAGCTCAGTTCTGGACGGAGGAGCTGCAGGGCTCGGGTCTCTCAGTAGAGTGGAAACTGATGCTCCCATGGTACAGCCTGATGCCTCGCTGGCCCCTACGCAGGAAGAGCCAGCTAGGGAGGGCGGGGGCGATGTGGAGAGCTGCCCTTCTCAACAGGATGGGGTCGGTAAGTCCAGCTTCTCTGGTGTGTCTCTCTCATCATCTGCAGTTGCGCCAAATAGGGCAGCTGAGTGCTTCCCCATAGAATCAGGTAGATCGGATTTATCCACATTAAAGCCAGCAGCATGTGGGCTTCTGCATGTAAGTTACAACTCTGCGTTTTGTGACATTTGTTTTCTTTTCAAAATTCAGGTCTAAGGGAAGAGCTTACAGAGAGTTGGCAAAAAATAGGGAGATGGGGGTGGTTTTGTAGCAGGCTGGATATGAAATGGCAATGAGTAATCTCCCTCCTGAAACTGCAAAGAAATGTTCTGACAGCAGTGAGGAGCAGCCCAGTACAAGTTTTGTAGCAGACAGGAGTAAGTGCTGGGTGGCAGACTGGTGTCATTTCCCACATCTTTGTAAAGCCAAGAACTGCAGACCCCACTGCACCCCGTGTGGCTCTCAAATTGTCAGGGAATCGCAGGGAAGCAGCAGATTTGGGAGCCTGGCAGAGGACTGAAATTCTACTCACTGCGTCTCACTGCCTGCTGCTGTCTTCTCCCTAGCTGGGGTGCAGGAGGCGCACACAGCCGAGCCCTCCTCAGAAGCCTGTGACTTCTTCCACAAAGACGACAGTGAGGAGGTGACAACCCCCACGAGACCCAGGACCACGGAAGACCTTTTCGCAGCTATTCACAGGTACCCAGAACTCCGCCCTCTACTTCCACCTGCTTTAGAAAGCCTTCTTTCTGAACGGGTTCCTCTGTTTTCTTGAGGTTTCTTCTGCCGCCCAGCCGTGCCTCATTAACTTTATTATTGATTTTTTTCTCCTATATTTCTATGTCTTCATTTGCTCTGACTCTGGCAATCTTTGTTCCGCTAAACAGCATCATCATGACTGACCTAGGGGACAGAGGCTGGGTGGCACACCTTCGGGTAGGTACAGTGCTTGCTGGCCAGAAGCGCACTCTGTCAGTCATGTGACAGTGTTTACAGGAATCAGAGCAGCAGATGAGCCATCCAGCATGAGGGACTTAGATGCACAGATAGCTCTCTGGCACCTCTTCTTAAGGATGTCTTAAGCTCCCCCACTTTTATAGAAAAAAAATACCCATAATTTTATGGTGCAGTTTTTTGAGTCCTTTGATCTATCAGTGAAGGTACATCTCTTTAAACCAGAGGAATTAAATTTGCTTGCTACTGCAAGCCACTAGTGCCATCTGCTGGCATCTGAAATTGTTGGGTTGAAGAAAAAGTACTGACAGCGTTCATTTTTCATGAAGCGCCCGCATGTTACTGTTACTGTTTTAGTATGTGTCCATCTTGAAGAGGGAACATGGTTAAGCACTGAGGCTTTATTTATTACATGTTGTCAGCAGCAGGTGCTCTCACTGCAGAGTCCCTGTGAAAATCGATAAGATTATGGATGTGCACATGCTTTTAATCCTGATGCTGTGCAAGCCTTTTGCCTCTTTCTAGACTTCATTATCAGTATTTTCAGATAACTTTTGTGAATGCCCTTATGCTGCCGAGACCTTATTGTGTTGAGAGGGAAGGCCCTTTCTTCCCTTTTGGAGACAAAGCACCCTATAAAATCCTTTGATTCTTCTCTGTATAAATAACCTGTGTCGGCGCTGTCCCCTAATTCTTGTAATTTAATTGAAAACAAAACAGAAACAACTGTTTTATAGAGTGGAAAGCATGGTCCTGTTCCTACCTGGAACTCCCCATGCCACATATAAATACCTAATTTTGGGGAAAACCCAATCGGCAAGTTGAAGTACTCCCCAAGAATGACATCTTCTTTGCTCTGGTACTGGCATATAGACCCTAAAGACTGTTCCCTTTAATGTTGTCTGATTGGTTTCTCTGATTTTTATCAGGCATAAAGATAGCTAGAGCTAGGTGTGGCAGAACATGCCTGCAGTCCCAGCACTAAGAGAGGCTGAAGCAAGAGGGTCTCAAGTTCAAATCCTGCTTGGGAAACTTAGCAAGACCTTATCTCAAAAAAATAAAAAATAAGAATGAAGTCTGGGGCTGTACAGTGGTGGAACTCCCTAGATTTTATCCCCAGTACTGGGAAAAAGAAAGTGCCTAGTCGATTGTTTTTCAAGATGGAAAAATGAAGTGATGTGTCTTCTGAAACCAAATTTAGTGGCATTTCTGAAAGTGTACATGCATGTTTTTAAGTTTATGCATGCCAGACATAATAAGCACTCAATGAATATTTTCTGAATTAAATGAAACCAATTGGAATTTAGCTGCTGGGAGATCCCTCCAAAACAGTTTCTCATTTAGGATGAAGTGTACTCAATTACTAAGTATCTAGGAATATATGTTTATAATAGCAAAGCCACAGGATTTGTGTTGCCTGGTTGCTCTGCGCACTAAATACTGGGTCTCAAGGAAACAGCTGTAGGGCCAAATTAGTGCCTAGTTTTCCCAAAGATATGCCAAAGGTTGCTTTGCTTCTGTGTTTTATCTTGGCAACTTTCTGAGGTCACAAAAATACGTGTGGTTTCTCCTCGTAGGCGGTTCCATGTTGTGCAAGTGTTGAAATGGGCCAGTGTGTTATCCACTGCACGCATGAGAGCAGGGGCCCAGTAGCCTTGGGAATATCTTGCAAAGAGAGACCTGTGCTGATTTCTGTTGTAGCATTAACACTATGTTAGCAGATAAGGTTAAAAATCCGTCTGAAAGCTGTGCTTGGTAGGGCTTTATTTTGACATCGTTCAGCCCTTACGTTTGTGATGTAAAATAGAGACTATCTAAATTGAAATCTAGCTTCAAATTTTCTGATGCAAACGAATTCACTTCAGATTTGACGCCAGATGGAAAGTGTAGAGCGCCATGTGAGGTGTGAAGATTTTATATTTATTGAAGTAATTAGTTTTTAAGCCAGTGTTAACTGTTTAAGTACTTTTTATAGCTGTCTTCTTTAGAAATACACACACACACACACACACACACACACACACGGAGGCAGAGAATTCATGTTTAAATTTAATTCTCAGTTTAAGTACCAGCTGCTCTTGAGAAATGGCGATGCTCTACTAAAATCCCATCTTCTCTTTCAATTCTATAACTAATTAAAGGCCACAGCTTTAAGCAAGTGTAGTTGTGGGTTGGTTAGTGTAGCAGCACACCCTCCCCTCACCATTAAGAACTAAACAAAAAAATTATGCCGTGGGTAAATACCTCAAAGACTGAGAGTAGCTGGTGTGCTCTAGAGGTCACCAGCATCCATTGTGAGACCACGCGCTGTGAGCGGAAGAAACGCCACCAAGTCCTGGAGCTCACACTAACCAGCTGCCTGTCCTCTCTCTGCACCTCAGCTGCTTTCTCTAAAACTGAAAGTGGTTGGACTAGGCCAGTGAGGGCGAACCTTTTAGAGCTTTCAGTGATACAAACAGCCCACCCACGGATGCGTACCTACCCCAGGTTCACCGTGACTATAGACTAGACCTCTTCTAAAGCCTGCGCCAGTGCTACAGTTTGGGGATGTTCTTACTTCTGTGTTTTGTCAAGGGTCATCCTTACTTTGGGTGCTGCTCGTGTTGACCAGCGAGTGAGGCCACCGAGCCAAAGTCTTACAGGCCATACCATTGTCCCATAATAGCTGGCATCCTCTCAACTCCGGCTGCCCTTCAGACTTGTCCCCCACTTTGGTAGCTTTTTTTTGGCCAGAAGCATGGGGACAACTCTGGGAGCACCTGGGTGCCAGGGCAGCCACCTCTGTCCTTGATGTAAGCCACACGGAAACTTTCTAGTGGCAGCAAGCAAGCATTTATTTCCTACACAGCATTCAAAGCTTTGTGACGCACAGGCATGGAGACTAAGTGCGGCACAGCTGGGTGTCTTGCATTGGCACACTTGGCTTCAGCTCCTCGTCTGCACGTAGTGGTGCCACACACACAGCCCTCACCCCAGCAGAGGCTGGGGTTTCAGGGCGGGAGGAGAGACAGACTCGAGGCACTTGGAATTGAACCCAGGGCTTTCATAGCAGGCAATGTCCTCAGCCTCTCAGGGCACTGGGATTACAACCCTGTTCCACCACCCTTGGGTCCATGTCTTTTTTTTTTTAATAAACTATCAAGATTCCATCAGGCAAGTCCCCATGCCCACTTGCTGTTCACTGCATAGTTATTAGGAAGAGACCAGCCAGGGGTGCTGGACTCACCTGCCTTACTGTTCGTGATTTACCAGCAGGGTCATAACACATAGGATGGGGAGGTTCTCTGAGACAGAGGGCAAGAAATCCCCGCAGCAAACACTTTCCTTCCTGGTCAGCCCCTGCGCCTCCATGCTTCTCCCAACCCTCAGTTTTCCCTGTCACTGTGAGGTTTGTCAAAGTCCACCCTGAAACAGGGTCTGGCGCAGAAGGTACACAGTTGCTTTTTGGAAACTGAAGTTCTAGACATTGATGTGTGGTCCCATAAGAGCCAAGGAAGATGGGTTTTGTGTCAAGGTTTAGAATGGCCGAGGCTGTGAAGTGTAGAGCTGTTCTAGAACCTAGAGGAGGCCATGTCTTAGCAGAGGGCATGTTCTGGGCACAGACCCACCTGTCAGGCCTGTTCACGTGCAAGCATGAAATAAGAAAAGCAAAAGCAGAAAGATAGAACACGCAGCATGACCTTCTCTCGTGCCCTCTGGAGAGGTAAGTGAAAGGCGGCAATCACTGAAAATTTTGGAAATGGTGGTCCTGCCTGAAGTGAAGTAGTACAGTGTCTGAGGTTTGTTTCAAAGTAATCCAGCATAACTCATGATTGTGACATCTTGGAAGCAGACTGTACATCCTTCCACAGATGAATGGAAAGAGCAAACGTGTTCACATGCACTGGAGTAGTACTCTGCCACAAAGAAAGACGCACCTGAGTCATGCGCAGGAAAGTGGATGCATCTTGAGACCGTAATTTTAAGTAAAATGAGCGAGGCACACAAGCTTAAGTATCACATGGCTTCTCTTGTATGAGAAACCCAAAATATAAATAAAGAGCAGAATAATAGAGATACTAGGAAACAGGGAGACAGGGCTTTTGCAATAGGGAGATGGGGGGGAGGGGATGGAAGAGAATTAACAAGTGACGTGTACGTGTATCCGTTCCCACGAATACGCAAACATGTACTGATACAGTTTTTAAAAAACAAATTCCAGTGAGAGTGTAGGTTTGCCGAAGTGATTCTCCTAGGTAGTTTTGGTGATACAATGTTCTTTTTTCGAAGGTGCTCATTTCTCCACAGCTACAATTAACTTTTGGAAAAGTAGACCTTAATGGTGAGCTGCCGAAGTACTAAGAGCAGCCGGTGCTGGTGACCGTGGTTCACGGGAATTAACCTTTATCTCGATGCCATTAAATCGCAGATCCAAAAGGAAAGTCCTCGGCCGGAAAGACTCTGAGGATGACCACTCCAGAAACCACTCCCCCTCCCCGCCCGTGACCCCCACGGGCACCGCGCCCAGCCTGGCCTCCCCCAAGCAAGTGGGCTCGATCCAGCGGAGCGTGCGCAAGAGCAGCACCAGCAGCGACAACTTCAAAGCCCTGCTGCTCAAGAAGGGCAGCCGCTCGGACACCGGCGCCCGCATGTCGGCGGCCGAGATGCTCAGGCACACGGACCCCCGCTTCCAGAGATCGAGGTCGGAGCCCGCACCCGACGCCCCAGAGAGCCCGTCCAGCTGCTCACCCAGCAAGAGCCGCCGGGCACAGGAGGAGTGGGCACGGAGCGAGGGCCCCATGCCGCGCAGCCTGTCCTTCTCGGGGCCCCGCTACGGCCGTAGCCGGACGCCGCCCTCCGCGGCCAGCAGCCGCTACAGCGTGCGGAACCGCATCCAGAGCAGCCCGATGACCGTCATCTCCGAGGGCGAGGGCGAGGCCGTGGAGCCCACGGACCTCAGGGCGCGCCGCACCAAGCCGTGCTCACAGGACCGGGGCGACCAGGACGACGGGGCGCCCGACGCCTCCCTGCCGCCTCAGACTCCAGGGCCTGCAGAGGAGGGCCAGGACCCTGCAGAGCCCCGAGCGGGTACTGGGCAGGAGCAGAATTAGGGCCAGAGCTGGGCTCCCTGGAGACAGCCGTGAGCCGCGGGGCTGCTGCACCCTCGGAGCCGAGGTGACCTCCCCGGCCTTGCCCTCTATAGGCACCTGCCGCGGGGCATTTAGGACTCACCGGCCACTCGCGCGTGGCTTGAAAGCAAGTAGAAGCTTCAACTTCTGAAAGTGCTTCCTGGGGAAGATTCTTTTCTTGCAGAAATGCTGGGAGTGAGTATTTGTGTGGATTTGAACACTTTATTGTAACAGATAACACGGTGTGTACAGAAGTAGCGTCACGCCAGGCCACAGAGCGGTGTGCACGAAGTGGTTTGGAAGCGTGGTGCCTGCGGAGCTTAGGGAGCTCCACGAGAAGCGGGAAGGCGTGAGCTAGAGGGGCTGCCGCCCGGGCCTTCTGCGAGGCGGCGGGGCTACAGGAAGCAGCTAGCGAGGGGCTAAGTGACTAATGGGTTCAGGTACTTTTTTCCTGGGAAAAAAGGCTTTGTTTCTTTTTTGTAAAAAAAAAAAAAAAGAAAGAAAAAAGAAAAAAAACAAGAGAGAGAGAGAAAACGCAGAAGTGGCGACGCTGTAACGCGGTGCCCGCTGCTGTGCAGCTGCACACATGCAGCTCTTAGCCTGCTGTCTCCGGGTGTGGGTGGTTTTTGAATGACTCTCCTGTTAGGCAGCACCATGCCGTGCCTGAGAGCCAGCCTAGAGGTACATAGCGGGGAAGAGGGGTGAGGAGCAGTGATACACTGCTGGGATTTGTTTCCTGCTTATTAAATAAAATTATTTTTCAGAAATTTGAAAAATTGCACTACAACACTGTGGGCAAAGCTTTTCCAAGAGTCTTTCTTTTTTTTTTAACTAGAGTTTAAACTTCCACTTGGCAATTTCTTACCACTTGCTGTGTCAACATTTGCTAATTTTTGGATACCGTTTCGGTCACACCAAAGAAAAAAAATCTATAGCTATTTTTTTCCTTGAACTGCCTGCAGTATCATGTCCTAATTTAGAAAGGTTTACCAAAATCTGTTATTATTATCTTACGTGGAAGAAAATGCTGAGTAGCTCTTGTTAGTCAAATAAACTGATAAAACATTTGTAGGGCTTGGCTATTAATTAGCCCTGGGAAATGAGTTTTTAGATTAAAAAGATATTCTTTTTGCAGTATTTGGTTTGTGTGTTTTTATATTTGTTTATAAGTGAGTTGCTAACTACCGTCTAATCTTCTCCAATCCGAGTTTCTATACTTTTCAACACGGGAGAGAAATGCATATTTATTTTAACATAAGATTTTTATGATTCTCACTGTGTCCCATCTTCTGTGTAATTAAAGCAAGAGTCCTGTCATCATCAGAAGGACCCAGGGTGACTAGACTGTGATCTTTGGTTTAGACACAGTGCAGCTTTTTCCATTGCCTCTGTTTTGGTATGAAAATGTCATCTGAATGTTGGACTGCACAAGTCAATTCGTTATAAAGCTTATGAAATAAAACTTCTGATAAATTAAGTCTCTTTTCCTTCTCTGAGGAAAACAAAACCTTCCCTTTTACTTAGGACCTAATTAGCCAGACAAGGGGGCACATGCCTGTAATCCCAGCACCCAGGAGGATGAGGCAGAAGGACCTCTGTGAGTTCAAGGCCAGCCTGGGTGAGTTCAGGACAAGCCTGAACTACATAGCGAGATTCTGTCTCAGAAAAAAGCCATGGGACCTAACTTACGGCCACAGGTACAAGAGATTTTAACTTTCAGGGCAGTTGTCTACAACGTGGGGCACACAGATTGCTTCTTGTGAATTTGAGAAAAGTAGTGATGGCTTCGGAATATGAAGTCTTCCCATAGCTACCTTAAAAAAATTAGAATGTATATGGCTATCAGAAATTTTGAACGTAATATACAAATCATTTATTTGAAGTTTAGATAAGCAACATTAAAACTAATGATTAAAAACCATTAATATACCCCTTCTTAAAGATATGTTTTTAAATTTGCATTGAATAAAAAGTTGTAAAGTCACAATCTGAAACTTCTTTTTGTTTGTACATGTGTTTTCTGAATCATGAGATAGGTCTTTTCGTCCAGACCTGTGAAGCATGTTACAAGAGCTAGACAGAGAAGCAAAACGTAGCAGGTGCCTGTGGGAGCTGTGAAGCCGGCAGGGAGGAGAGCATCAGAGGTGCTCAGCCCTGTTGTCTGAAAGCTCACACGGAAAAACAGCTCCAAATACTGACCTAAAGGGCTCAGCATAAAATACAGTAATAGTGACTGCTGGTTCAGAAGCTGTGACGTGTGGAAACAGAACAGTCACATGGTGGAAGCGAGAAGCAAGGATCTTCACTCACCCTCCAGCCACACTGTAGCCTCCCTGTGGTGCTTGGTTGCTCTGTGGGGCTCACTTCTGTCAGTGGGGTGGAACTTGCTCTGGGCTCCCACGAGTGTAGACTGGGCAACCCTTCTAGACCAGATAGTCTCAGACGCCCCAGGGCTAAATTATTTCCACTTGACTTTTTTTTTTTTTTTCAAAGAGTTGGAAGAAAAGCAAAAGAACGTTGAGCTGCCAGTTGGAAACAGTCTCAGCTTTGGTCTGATCACTGCCCTCCTGTTGCAGAAGAAGACTGAAATCTGTTGCTGCTCTTGCAGGGCTGAGTGTGCAGCTGTCCCCATATCTGTGGAGTCCACACCTACGGATGCAACTCACTGTGGATCAAAACTAGCTGGAAAAAATGCATCTGTGCTGAACACAGGAACTCTCTTGTCCTTCCATAAGCAATACAGAGCAACTACTTTTCACATAGGTGATCTAGAGGGAATTTAAAGTGTGCGGGAGGATATGTAGGTTACATACAAACGCTACCATTTTACTCTGGTGTTTGTGTGGGAAGTCACTATGGCAAAGACGTGGAGGCATTTCTGTGTCTCCGTCTTGTTCCCCACCACAGGTGTCACTTCTGCTCTGTGGTAGACTACTGGATTGACCATGGTGGGTTTTCAGCCTACCTGTGAATAGTTATTTATATTTCTGAGATTCCACCATGAAATAACCACAGGAGGATAATTTGATATATATCAGGATATGGGGTGGGGAGGGAAGGTCTTTTGAATAAGGCACAGACGTGATTCTCAAGGTTCAATTTCCTTAAGCTAGTTACTATAAGGCAGTTTGTTTCAGTGAGTGCTGTGCCCTGCCTTCTTAACAGACCAGCCCTTATTTACAGACCAAGGTCCAGCGCGATCTATAGTGATTTGTTTAGAATGAGAAGAAGTCCTTTCCCATGAGGCTATCATCAAGGGGCTTAAACCTAGTGAGAAAGATGCACAGTGACTGTCCTGAAAAGTGTTTGTCCACATCAGAGCCCATGCAAATGGCAAGCAGTCCTGATTTGGGTGAACCTGACCCCACCACCGGATTGGCTGAGTCATTCAGGCTGGCAGTGCACCACCAAACTGCCACCCCTCGTAGGCTCCCCAGTGGTCACCAGAAGCAGGGTCTTTGGTCAGGTTTGGTCAGCAAGACATGGGCAGTAGTCTGGAAATGTCCAAGAACCTTGCTTTCCTTATGTAGATGCTGCCTCTTCCCCTTCTGGCTTCTCCCTCAAATGGATGGGAGGCTGGGGGAGGAGCCTTTCAGGAACCAAGGAGAATGGAAGCCGTGTGCCCTGGGTGGCAGAGGAGAAATGAGCCTAACTATGGACATATCCAAAGTAACAGCCCTGGCCCTGGGTGGACCAGCCATACACAGTGGGTGAGCCATGTCCACAGCTGAGCTGCAGAACCCATCGCCCCTGAGCTGGTCCATAGGGAGCGCTCGGTGGACCTAGCCAAGACTCCGGGTGAGGAGGGTTTTACCAAGCAGGGACAGCTGGCAGAACGAAGACCTTCCAAGTGGCGCAGATGTGGGGAGCAAAGGCACAGAGGCTGAGTTAGACGAAGCCAGGCGGCTGACACGGGGCCTCAGGAGAACACAGTGGAGCAAGAGACAGGAATGGTGACCCAGAGCAACCCTGGGAAGGGCCTGGGCTGGTATTCTAAGGAATTTGGGTTTTGTTTTGCAGTATTGGGAAATGAAGGCTTGTAAGGAGGGGAGTGATGTGAGGAGTTGTATTTCTCAGCCTCTTCCCAAGCTATGCTGTCCCTTAGTAATCTTATTTAATCCCATAGCATTAAATTTTAAAAATTATATATATATATATACACACACACATATATAATTATATATATATATATATATATATATATATATATAATTTTATATATATATTCCTTCTTAGCTGCTGTCCTGACTTCTTGCACGTTGCCTATGACTCACTTCTTGCCCCCACCACGTAAAGCAGCTTAACTCTTCCCACTGTTCAGGCTCAGTTGCCCTGTACATACGATGTCTCCTCTTGCCTGCTGGCTCTGGACATAGGAATCCAAAAGACCCAGGTGGCAGCAGTAGATTTCATAGTTCCTCGAGACCCTTGCCATGTATGTTGCTTAGAAAAGGAGTCAGAACAGGTGATGGGCCAGGGCTGGGAGTCTGTTTGTGTTTTACCTCTCCTCTGTGACAAAATGAATGACCCTAGTGCATCACCAAAAATTCTGCCTTTTTCTTTTTTTTTTTTTTTTTTTGAGATAAGATCTTGCTATTCAGTCCAGGCTGGCCTTGAGCTTACTTGTAACTGCCTCTGAGCCATTAGCTTGAGATATTGTTGGGTGCACCTGGTTTTCCTGTTCTCTCAGAGATCACTTGTACTATGAGCTCTCAGTGTCTGAAAACCACTGTGATACATATTTTGTCTGGGTTTTCAGTTGTTCAAATGGAAGGGTAAACTGAATTCCTGTTCTACCGTCATGGGCCGAAGATGTTCCCCATGAGATGCTTGAAAACCACTGCTCCAGGCCTTCCTTCTTGGGACAGATGGGATTCACCCTTTCCCCATAGGTCAAAGAGCCAAAGTGAGAATTCCACTTGTCAAGTGTGCAACTGTCAGTTGTGAGTTCAGGGATGAGGAACATAACCAGTGGTGAGCCTGCAGACCCAAGCCAAACCTTGATTAGTGAAAACTATGTTTATTTTCTAACCTCCAAATTAGAAATTGAGTCCAGTTTAATGGGAATGAGGAGTTTCGTTACACTTTGAGTTTCTGGGTTTCATATGTTAATTTGGACCCCTGCATATCCTGGTTTTCCTCCACTGTGTGGCCACTTGCACAAATGGCCACAAGTCCTGTTAGGAAAAGACAGGGAGAATCTTTACGGTGCATACCTGATGCCATGTTGCAGAAACTTTCCCTCTTCAGTCACGAGCTTTGGGTCAGAAAACTATCTCAGCCCTGAGAGCTGGAAAAGGAGTCATGGCAGATTTTGGATTGGTATGATTTCACAGCCTTGTGCTTATCTGTCTGGCCTTCTTCTGATTATATATAAAGCACTGCCTTTGTTGCCTACCCATCTGTTATGGTTTGGGGCTTATTTTGCAAGGGGAACAATATAACACAGGATACATATTTTATAAGACTATTTATAATAGTCACCCAAAGAATCATATATAAGAGAGTACAGGAAATCTGTGCACACACTAAAGACCCAAGGATCTTGTTGAGGGCCTGGATCCCACAGTAGTGTCCTGCATGAGTCCAGTTGAAGAACTAGAGCCCATAACAATGCCTCCCACGAGTCCAACTGGAGGCCTAGAGCCCACACAATATCTCATGCAGGCCTATTTCACAGATCTGTGCTGGGAGGCCCAAAGGTCAGTGGTGGAAGCTATAAAATGTGTGCCAGTGAGATGAAGGATCTGTGCTAGCAGGCTGAGGGATCTACACTGGAGCCAGGAAGCAATGCTCAAAGTAAGAACCAGAGCTCCCCCAAAAGGTACCACAGCCATCCTCGGCAACAGTGAGGCTCCGAGCTCCTCCGATGATCAAGACAGCTGAGTTCCCATCAGGAAAGCCAATGTGACAAGCTTCTCCAGGAGACTGAGCAGTGCACCGTCTTTCCCTCCAGAGCCAGGAAGTGATGCTGAGTGAAGACCAGAGCTCCCCCAAAGTGAAGTGAAGCCATTCTCAGTGACAACAAGGTCCCAAGCTCCTTAGAGGATGAAAACAGCCAAGTTCATCAGGAAAGCCAGCATGATGAGCTCCTCCAAGAAAACCAACAGCTGCTTATAGCTTCTGTCTGTTTCCAACACACTCCCAACAGCTTCTACCAGCTCCCAACAGCCTTCTTCTCCAGTTCTGCCTCTTATGCTGCTGACAGCAATCCTCAGGTGGGCCTTCCACACCCACACTTACTCAGCTCAGCTGGGTGTTAGAAGTTGACCACCAATTGTCAATTCACCACACCATCTATGTTGTCCCTAGGGATGTGGTGTTCTATTAAGCATTTCCATGAGAATTCATAGGCCAGGCTGCTTGCTGCCATCTTGAATTTGGGGGTTAACATGATAATGAGAAAAAACTGGTTCCTGCAGTCACCATTGGCTCCTGAGCTTTTGGAGGCCCCCCATTGCTCTCAGCAAGCCTCAAGTTCCATCACAGCCTTTCCGGTAAGTGCTGGACTGAGGAGGAGTCACCCCTGAGCTGTGTGTATGCCCCTGTCACCATGCATTCTCTATGGCCTACATGAATGATGGCTCCCTTTTGCCAATGGGACATTTTTCTCCATGTTACCCATTTCAGCCTGCCCTTTACTCAAGCCTTCTCATTGTTTGACAAATGCAGGTTTGTCAACATTTCTGCCATTCTTCTAGACTTCTATGAGCCTCTGCAGAGGAGTGAGTTTGCTCTATCCTCTGCTGTGCACCGTCTTTTCTTGTGGCTCTAAACCCTGTATCCTAACAGTTATCCCCCAGTCAAGAAGCTCTTCCTCTGTGTGGTGTCACCCAAGCCAGGCTGAGGCTGAGCTAGAGTTAGGAGCACAAGGGCGTGTGGTGAAGCTACTCCTCTGAAAGGGCAAGGACTGAACAGATGTCCTGTCAGATTGCAATACAGATCTGACAAGGTGTGAACCAGTCCACCTGGGAGGCCCAGAATGAAGGCTGTTTTTTAGAGAAGTCTGGAGCCAGAAATGGCTCAGTCTTGTACCACCACCTTGCTCACTGAAAGCTGGCAGGAAAATGCATGCATTCAGCTACCCTCGCCTTGCCCAGTGATGGGCTGGGTTCTTCCCTGAGCACAGTGTGCCCTTGGCTTGCAAGATGGGGTGTGTTTCCTTGAGGGTAAATCTGAATGGCTCACTCCTGTGTGGCTGGCGTCTGTCCCAACACCAAATCCCTCAAAAGAACTGACCGTTCTTTGGTCCCCCTAACAAGTACGCGTCAGAGATAATCAATGACAACTTTGCACCAGTAACCTCACTTCTAAAGTAGGCTTCTAAATCCCACCTGTCAGCAGTAGCCCTCACTCTGCTAACTGTACCTCCACGACTAAAGCTCAGTCAATCCCTGAATGTATCTGTTAATCCTTGAACTCTCCCTTTCCTAAAACTCTGCATGGGGTCAGCAGTTTTCTTCATCCAGAGAGACAATGCCTTATAAGCCCAGCTCTCCTGTGCAATATGCACAGCGTTGTGCTGTGGGCAATAAATGTGCCTCTTCCTTTGTCACTGTCACTGCTGCCCACACTGCTCCCCTTCTGTCTCCCTGGCCTTTATCTTTCACACCTTCAGGGTCTTTTCTTTGGAGACCCCTTTCCTGGCCACCCTATGTGACATCCACCACATCTCAGCCCCTAGCATGGTGCCTGGAATGTAATAGGGCTCCATAATGACCTAAAGATTGAGAGCAAAAGGGGTAGACGGCAAAGATGCACCACAGAAGTAGCAAGCAGCACAAGTAGAAGATGGAGACTTAGAAAAAGTCTAGACGCATTTTCCATGGATAAAGGAAGAAAAAAAAAACACGCAAAAGAAACATCAACATAAGGGGTGTTTTTGCAATCAGTGCCAGCTACGAAATTAAACTGATTCATTGCTGTGAGAAGTCATCTCTGAGTTGATCAATTTAAGCCTGGAAAATGTTTTATCTTATGTTTCAAGGAAGAGGAGGGGTAAATGAACATGGATAATACAGAATTAGTATTTTTCTTGAACATATTTCAGATTACAATGAGTCCTGGTTATTAGAAATTTGCTTCTCATTTAAAATGGAATTTGTTGCATAAGCAAGCAATGCATGTTTCATTTGGGACTGCAGGGTAAATATTAGAAATATTTGGTGTGTAGCAGTGGAGGTCGGTACGGTGGACATTCGTCTGTGAAAGGCCGGAAGGCACCCTCCAGTTAGTGATGGTAAATGTGCTATGAAAGCAACCTCATTCCTTTGTGGCAAGCATCACTATGCAAAGAATCCAATTCAATGTGCAATTCAAGGAGACGCCTTCAGGGAACAACTGTCTGAAATTTTAAAATTTATATTGATAATAATTTCAAAGCCAGAAATGTAGCTTGGTTTTGTATTTTTAAATAAATCACAGTCTCAAAGGCATCTCCGAGGTCATGATCATGGGAGTTACTTCTATGTGGGAGGAGCCCACCACTGTGCCCAGGAGGTAAAGCTGTAAATAGTGTGAGCTTAGAGGTCAGAGGACCTGGCCTCCAACCAGTCTCTGTTGTCTTGTCTAAGGCACGGTTACCTTACAGGTCTGTGTCTCAACATCCTCATCTGTAAAATGAGATCATCAAATGTGTTGTTTTGAGAGCTGAATGTGAGAAATTCAGGCAAACCATTTGAACAGTACTTAGAAGGTAATCTGTAAGTGTCCGCCATGGAAGCATTAACTGTGGCGATGGTGTGCTGCATCTGGGTCAGGGAGATTAAGCTTCTAAAACTTGTCATGTTTTCCTTAGTACATGTTGCCAGCACACAGTGACTGCGTCCATCGGGGGACTGGCACATGGACACAATGTGCCTCACCTCCTTTTCATCCCCTCCCCCTCCCTCGGTCCCGTCTCTTCGTCCCCTTCCCATTTGCAAAAGCTCCATCTCCCTGCACCCCATTATCTTCCATTTGTTCCTTATTTAGACTTGGAGTTTTTCATATAAGAGAAACCCTGAGATACTTAAGCTGGTGTGCCTGATTTATTTCATTGACATGGTCTCGAGGTGCATCCATTTTTCTACAAGTGATCCACATTTCTTTCTTTACGGCAGAGTAGTACTCCAGGGAGATTAATTTTAAGAGCTACATAATGTTAGGGTTAAAGGGGCCTTATGCATCATCTTCCCCTTCCAATCCTGGATGTTCGGACCTCCTTGCTAAGCAGTCATCTCCTGAGACGTGAATGTGTGGCTGCTGCTTAGACAGGCAAAAACAGCTGCCCATATCCTCACGGGCAGCTTGAACCATCAGGAAGTTAGGGAGCTCACTGCTTATCTCCCCGCTCCTAGAGCCCCCATCCATGGCAGACAGTGGCCCCCTAGTGCCCTTCCCGGGACTGGCTCGCAGGGACTGGCTGCCAGAGACCTGACTGAGACTTACCTTTCCCAGGACAAGCACTTTCCAAACCAGTTAGACAAGGACTTCCAACCTCCTTGATTCAGCAGCAGCCAACTCTTTGAATAACTAATCACTTTTACACAACCTCTAGAAATGTGTGCTATATGAAATCCTTTAAAAATTTGAGTGAATTTTAAAAGTGTACATTTGTGTACATTTCTGCAAGAAACATACCTTGAGTTCCAAGTAAAAAAAAAAGCAGCCTCTAACTTCATAGACTTATTTTCTCTTCTAAAATATCAGCACTTTTAGCCAGGCGCGATGCTGCATGCCAGTGCTCCTGTCCCTCTGGGAACCCGAGGCAGGGGGATTCCAAGTTTCAGCCCAGTCTGGGCAAGCAGCAACTTAGACACTGCCTCAAAACAAGAAAATAAAAGGGCTGGGATACAGTGTGAAGACCCGGGGTTCAATCCCCAGTACTAGAAAAAAAAATCTTAATCTGGTGGTAAGCATTTTCTTGTGCAGTGGGAGGGGGTGGGGCATGGGCAGATGGAGAAGAAGGTTCAACAGAAACTATAACAGTAGCAGCCACCAAAGGTCATTTATTTTTGTGTCCAACTGAATTTCCCCTTTTAGGCCTGTGGCCTCAGTCATTCTACACAGGATACATCTTTAATGTTTTTACTGATATTATGTACAGGGATAACACCCACCTGATCCAAATCTAAGGAGAAGCAGGCCGCATGATCATGATATTGCAAAAAAGGGGAAAATAGCGCGATAGTTCCTGGTTCCTCACAGAAATAGAGCCCGCCAGAAACAGCTGGCCCACACACTTACAGATCCGGCCCTGGGACCTGTGTATCTAAGGGAGGCATCAAGCATTTAAAAAGGCACATGGGAAATCAGAGCACTTGCTGGTGGGGCCCCCGACTAGACAGCGGCTGCCTCTAGTGCTGGCGTTGATGCGGAGGACAAGGTTGGCTTGAGCTGTGTGCCTCCTCCCACCGTCTCATTCATTTGCTTCGGGGGCTTTGTTTTTCTGAATCAACCACACCTCATTCTTTTTGTCAAGCAACTTGAAAGGGCTGCTGTAGCTTGCAGCGTAGAAAACTTTTTCATCGAAGACTTTTCCGTCTTCCCTCAAAATGCTTGCTAATGTCAAAAGTTGTTCTTGATTCTTTTGGGAGCTAGAGAACCCATCGAAAGACCTACAAAGGAGAAAGTGCGTAAACATAAATGACTTTGTTTCTTTGAGACATGGCCTCACTGTTGTAGTTCCAGCTGACAGTGAACTTGCTACTCAGCGCAGGTAGTCCTCGAGTGCGGGGATGGGGGGGTGGTGTTCCTACAGGTGCACCGCACCTCTATGAGGTAATTATCCGCTGAGACGCCACATCCCAGATGTCGAGGAAGTGCTGCTTCCAAGCTGCTTCGCAGACCTTCCCTCCCCGTGGTCCGCCTCTTGTGGCCTCAGACCCATGGGGAAGCCCAGGGAACACCCAAGTCCCAGCACCTGACAGGCAAATCTGCAACATACACTATCTCACGTGCTCAACCCCTGTGCTGCTCAACTTGTGACAGCTTGTGAAAATTCAGATTCAGGAGGTTTGAGCTCGGACCCTCCTTGTGTTTCTAGCAAGTATCCAAATACTGCTGGTCAAGAACTACACTGGAATCCCTTAGACCCCCCTCCAGACTCTCAATTTATTTTCTCTTCTCTCTTTCCTTCTCACTCCCTCTCTCTCTCTTTCCTGTTTTATTTGGCTAGAGTCTCACTATATTCCCCAGCCTGTCCTGGAACTCCTGGCTCAAGCAATCCTCCTCCCTCAGCCTCCCTAGCAGCAGGGATTATAAGTGTACTCCATGTACCCAGCTCAGATCTTTCCATTTTCTATTAAACATTCACCCTTTCTTTCTCTCCTTGGGCAAAGAATAGATACCAGGTCACAGACGAACATGATACAGCTGAGACCTCTATACATGTATGAGTTAGCAAAAGAGACAGACATTCTGGCAGCTCTCTCTCTACCCCCTGAGAACTGTAATGGAAGCGAGCCCAGCTGTGGAAGCGCTGGGGATATGAAGAGATCCAGGGCATGGGGCCAGGCTGTGGGGTCCATTGGAGCTGGGCTACCATGCAGGATGGTTTTGCTGAATGAGGAAAGGAAGGGTAAGACAAGAAACAGAAGCCCGAAAGCACACAGCATAAACTGAGGTCAGGGAAGAAGGCCCTGGGGTCCTGGCCCAAAGCCTTTCCAGAACAGTCCCAGGAATGCAGGACAGCAGGCAACCTGAGCAGATGTGGTAAGAACATGGCGGAGAGATGGAACCGAGACTGGAGGGAGGCAGCTCATGAGGAGGCTGCTGCAAAAATTGGGGAGAAAAGATTTCAATGAAAGGCAGGAAAGAGAACAACACTTTTAAGTACAGATTTTAAGGTGTGGAAACCAAAGTATTCTGAGGTTAAATCAGGACAGCACATTCACCTTGCCGAGCCGCTGGCATGTAATCATGATAAATTTGATTTTGAAGATTAGGACTAAGAAACACTGAAAGACAAAAATATCCCTAACATACCTTCTTTGGTAAAGTTTCATCAGCAATGCCGCAATGGAGGAAATCAGTCTTGCCTGGCTTTGTGTAAGATGTCAACTCTCAAAGGCACAATTTATGTCTGTTTTATCAGCAATGTCTGCCCCGCACCTAGAAGCATTCCTGGCACACAGCTCCCTTTAAATCGATAAGGGTAAATCTAGCTATCTCCACGGACACAGATGTGTAACATAAACCACGGCAGGTGAGCTGATGGGCTCTCCTGTCCTCCTCATCACGGTACTTAATATAGCTCTGAGCCATATGTTCAGGAACATTTTCCCTCGTAGATTTATTAATTTCCTTAATGAAGAGCTAACACAGATCCCATTTTTTCCTTAAGAGGAATTCTTGAACACTCTAATTGGAAGTTATCTTCTGTTCTCTGGAAACATGCTGTTCTGCAGCAATCTATCCACTGCTTGTTTTGTACACAGATTATTCTCCTCCACTCCCACACATCTGCCTTGCTGGACATGGTGACTGCAGCCATGTTCCTGAGAGTTATCGTCTCTGAGTAGGACATTATAACTTAGCACAGCAATAATGAGAGAAGGAAGGGCAGCGAGGCCAGGGTGGCTGGCTGGGGAAGTGAAGTGCATGACGAACATGTTCCAAATGTTTTACATAAACTAATACATTTGCTCTTCACTGTGGCCTCATGAGACAGCTAAGCACTATGATTACACACGTCTGGCAGATGAGGACAGTCCGCGAGGAAAAGCTGGTCAACCCGCATGGGGTCCCAGGTAAGCGATATGAAGAACACAGCTGGTCCCACGAAGGGTGGGAAAGTCCCAGGAGCAGCTGCAAACCTCGGCCAGAGGGCTGCCGGGCAGGGCAGGGGACATTACAAAGGCTACTGTGGCCCTGTGGACACCTGAGCTTCACCCTGGCAGCAACAAGTCACCCACAGAGGATCTGAAATGGAGCAGCAGGCTGGGGAAGAAAGACCACAGCCCCAGAGGAGAAGAGTGCTGAAGTGAGGCAGTCAAGGCAGAATTCACTTGCAATCGGGCAACGGCCCAGTGCTTGCTGGGAGCAGCAGCCATTGTGCCGAGAACAGGGCAGAGGGAAATGACTTACTCCACCTCACTTCCTTTGAGGGACTGAGGAAGTGACAGGGATGATGGACAGCCGGGGACAGAATTACACGGGGATCAGAAGTTTGGATGAGTGTGCCAGTGAGGACCATAAAGTCCCCGCTGGGGAGGCTGCCTGGCTGAGACGGCCGCCTCACTGAGACAGGCACAGGAAGCTCGGAGGCTGGGGCCTGGCAGGTAACCTGGCTGAATGCGTTCATGTTCTATATTTTATGGACAGCAGAAGTTGTGAGCAATGCCACAGGACATTGGGCTGAATAATCTCTAGGCAAAATGTTGAAGGTGTGGCTGCTCATAGTAATATATCAGGTAGAGAAACAACTTAAAAACAGAATTTTTCATTAGAAGGAAAGCAGAACTTAAGCCTGGGAAAGTTCTTAGCCTTGCCATATTAAACGCAGTGAAAATATTGTTCAGGAGAACAGAAGGGTGTGGCCAACCAATGGTTTGAAAAGGAATGAGCTTGGTGGGCACTGTCATCTGGACTGAAGCCAGGACTCTGTTGTCCAGGACTGAGCCCAAAGGCATTTCAGAGATTATCAGGGGCTGCCCTCTCATCAAGGCCATTGATGGGAGAAGGCCTGTTCATGGGGCAGGAGAATTTCAAAGAACGGGTCTCGGGCACCAGCTTGCCGGTCCGCTCCCTGCATTTGAAAGCAGCACTCCCTGGCCACCCCAGGTTTGGCGCTCTGTTAGTCACGGTGGGCGGTGGGCTGTGAGGCCCGCCATCTGGAGGGCACAGAGGCAAGGCTGGGCAACACCCACAGGGCGCTGCCTGTCAGCTTGTGAGCTGCCCAGAGCCTCGGCTACACACACCAGGCAGAGGGCCAGGGCCAGGGCGGGGTTACCACAGAGCTCCCACATGGCCAGTGGGGCTATGGGAGCAGGGCACAGCAGACTGGTGGCTGGGACTTGCAGTTCCAGCCCAGTAGCGCTGCAGGAAGGTGACTGGTACGGCCACTCAGCACACAGGGGGCTCAACCATGTTCAGTAGAGCTTGGAAGTGTGACCTGCAACCCAGTGGGCCTGGAAGGCAGAACTGAGTCAAAGGAGTTTAATACCAAGTCTGAAGATTGGGGTTCATCAACAGATGGGTGGATAAAGAAAATGTGGTATTTATACCCAATGGAGTACTACTCTGTAATAAAGAAGGATAAGCTTGAGTCACTTGGAAGAAAATGAATGCACCTTGAGACCATAATGCCACGTGAAATAAATCTGGCACACAAGCCTAAGTACTGCATACTTTCTCTTATGTGAGAATCCCAAATTAGAAATAAAAAGCAAAATAATAACAGAAAGTAAGGAGACAGACAGGTCTTTCTCAGATAGGCAGAGGATCAGGTGATGGAGGGAGGCAGACGTGGGAAAGGGAATGAAGAGCGGAATTAAGAGGTGTCATGTACGTGTCCCAACTCCGCACAGGAGGGTAAACATTATGTACTGTAAACCCCTACTAGTACTTCTGCCACCACCCCACCACCACCACCACCACTACTAGAATCAGAGCTCTGTAAGACCCTTGAAGAACAGAGTGTGGTCTTACGGGGAACTTGTTATCCGCTTCCTCTTCCCCATCTCTCCCTTTAGAATGGGAATGTCCAGTCCCCCTGCTGTCATTTTGCAGGCACAGAACCTGCTGGTTTCACACATTTAGAGCTGAAGAGAATCTGCCTTGGGATGAGTCACACCTGGGGCTCATCCAGATGTGCTTTAGATGCTATTTAGATGAGACCCTGGGGCTTAGACTTTGGAGTCAAGGCTGAAATGAGTTGAGATGTGAGCGTCTCCCAGGATGAAACAAATGCATTTGGTATTTCAGAAAATCTTGAACTCTGTGTGGACAGCGGCACAATGCTGTGCACTCCATGTCCATGTCCCTGGCCAAGTTCCTATGCTGAAATCCTCATTACCATTGTGATGGTATCGGGAGGCCAGGGCTTTGAGAGGTGACTAGGTCATGAGGACAGAGCCCTCATGAATGAATTACTGCTCTTATAAAAGAGCTCATTGCTCTTTCTACCAGGTAAGGACATAGGAAGAAGGTGCCATCTGTGAATCAGCACAGTCCCTCTTTAGTTACTAAAACTGCTAGTGCCTTGAACTGGTCCTTCCCAGCATCCAAAATTGTTAAAAATAAGTTTCTGGTTTTTGTAAGCTACCCAGTCTATGGTATGTTGTTATAATAGCCTCAACAGACTAAGACTGTGTTTGAAGATATTTTTGTCTAGGTCTATCTAGATTACAGGTCAGGGTGGCCTTACATTTTGGGGGCATATACTTTGTACTAGGTTTTCCCTGTAGAGGATATGCAACACACCTCTCATTAAAGGAATGGATTACATCCCGCAACAGACCTTAGGACCACCTCAAACTGAGCCAGTAGGAAAACACCGTGAAATGAAGGCTGTTGCCCTGTTTTTACTGAAGGGTGCAATTGTACAGCAGCTAAGCGGGCAGCGAACCCTGAGGAAACTGTCGGTCAGCAGGCCCCGCGGTGAGCAGGGCTGGAAATTAACCCCCACTTACCGTACAAACACAGTCATTGCAGCTCTCTCTTCAATGAAGACATCTGACTCCGAGGGCCGGGGCGGATCGGATTGCTGTTCGGAGGGGACATACAGGGAAACGGTAATGCAAGACTCGCTAAAAGGCCCCGGGCCAGGCTCCACGTAGCTTGTCACCGGAGCTGTCATCTTTAACTTCGTCCCTATACCACAAAAATGCAGGCAAATTTAAAGTATATACGTGACTGGTTCTCAAATCTTAACCCTTTTTGGTGTGAGTTTCTTGATGTACTTTATAGTACTGATACAAAATTCACCTTTAAGATAGTTTTCATCTTTAAAAATGTAGGGCCCAAGTGACTCAAATAGCCACGCCCCTCATTAAACATCCTCTGTATCATCAATATTTTTGGTTTACAAATTCTCTATTCTTAGAGATCAAAGGGGAAATTAGAGGTAACATTTTTTTTCTTTACATTCTAGGACGAGATCTGTTAAACTATATACGTTTTGGCCTGACCCAAAGGTGGTGACTTGAGATTGCTAATCTTGCGTATCTTCATGACCCCACCAAGCACCAAATGACCCGGAAGAATTAGCCATGGGAAGGACTTCTGGCTTCCGTCCAGCGCAACTAGGGAAGTGCAGATGTTGACACTAAGGGTCTCCAAGACGGTCCTTATCTGAAAACCTTAGATCTCTGATAATCTGTTTATTTTCCTATTAGAGAAGATCTTTCATTAAGACGCTACAATGCAGCAGTACACCCGGAGTCGCGATCGCAATACGTACACATAATTATGCGGAAAACGGCCTTACCTGTCTCATTTTTGCCTTGAATGTAGCTGTTCAGTTTTGCAAAGCCGGTCTGGACGGCTGAATCCCAGTCCATGGACTCAACACAAGTGCTGACCCACTTGGCAGGGCCATAGTGTCTGATCTCATAACTTCCGGGCTGAAACAGACCGGGGAAAACTTCCAGAAGCAATTCTAAGGCAGCAGGAGGTGAGCGGTACCCACTGGGGCCCCTCACCTCTGGGCTAGCTGGGGCAGCCTGGCGAGGGGATGCCGGCCAGGGTCCCCGCTGAGGTCCTAGCTCCTCAGGGCAGGGCGAGGCCCGTCCCCGAGGTCCCTTCCTGGGAGCTAGGACGGCGGCCTCCCTGCCTCACTGCTTTGGGACTCGGGTCGCAGTTAAAAGGAACAAGCACCCGTGACACCCAGCTCGGGGGCGCCCTCGCGGGGTCGCCCTGAAACGGAGGTGCTGCCCCCACCCCCAATAATCCCGTCGGCGCAGTACGGGAGCTGGGCGCTCCGACCTTTTACAAAACTTTAGGGACCCTCCGGCGTCGCTTCCAAGCAGCCCGACCCGCGCCCGGCTGGCCGGACCCCAACCCCGCCCCGGAGCCCGATCTGAGCCCAGGGAGGCGCCTACCTGCGCGCCCGCGTCCTCCGGGAGCTCCCAGCCCGGCGTTTCCAGCGCCGGGGCCGCGCCCTCGGCTGCCCCGGGCTGGGGCTGGGGCTCGGGCGCCGCGGCCATGGGCAGCGCCGAAGCTCGGACGCGCGGCGCTCGGGCCGCAGTGCGGGAGGCGCGGGCCGGGCCGCGAGGGGGCGCGGCGGCCTGGCAGCGGGCCGAGCCTCGGCAGGGCCTGCGGCCGCGTGGCGCGACTTCCCGGGTGGTTTCCGCGCCCGCCCGGCCGGGGCCGCAGTGAGCAGGCTCGCCGAGGTGCGCCCGGCGGAAGGACCCGGCAAACCGGTCGGGAGCCTCGCCTGCGCCTCCGCCTCCGCCTCCGCGCCCGCGAGCGCCCCTGCTGGCCGCCGGCGCCCCGGCCCGGGCGCCCCACGCGCGGTGCGGTCCGGGCCCCACCCGGGCTCCAGCACCCCGCGTCTCAAACAGCCTCTGGGGACCCTCGCGGGCGAGGTGGGTGCGGTCGCAGAACCTCTGGGAGAAGCTTGCCTGCCCTGCTTCCTGAAGACCGTTCCCTCTGTGGTCCCCAGCTCCCCAGCTCCCCGAGTCGTCCCGCCAGGAGTGGAGCATGCGGAAGGACAGACCCTAGTGGTTTTTAAAATTTTTGATTAGATGTCTTTAAAAAAAAATCTAACAGGCTTATTGAGACATGTGACATACCATATAGTTCATCTATTTAAAGTGTGCTGTTCAGCCTCCGGGTGTGGTGCCGCAGGCCTGTAATCGAGCATTTCGAAAGCTGAGGCAGAAGGATCCTCGAGTTAGGGCCTGCCTGAACTACCTAGCGAGATTCTATCCCCCAAAACCCAAAAATAAAATAAGGTGCACTATGCAGTGCTTTAGTAAGTTCACTGACAGCAGCCCTCACAGTATTAGGACGTTTACCTTGTAGCCTCTCGCTTGTAAACAACGCATCCCATTATCACACCCCTAACTCCCAGACCCCAGCCCGGGCAACTACTGCACTGCGCGCAGCTGCTGCTGTCTACCAGTCTGACTCCTGCATTCCGGACGTTCCGTGTAAGTGGAAGCATGATGGCGTGTGGTTCTTTGTGACTAGCTTCCTTCACTTACAATGTTTTCAAGGTGCACCCATGTGACAGCGTGTATCGGTCCTTATGGCCGCATAATATGCCATTGTATAAATACTTTGTTTATGCATGGCTTAGTGGACATTTGGATTTTCCCCAACTTTTGGCTATTGCAAAGAATGCTATTGTTAACATATGTGTGCAGGTTTCTTTGTGGACATATTTTCATCTTTCTTGGGTAAGGACTCAGGAGAGGAATTGCTGTGTGAAATGGTCACTCTACATTTAACTTTTTTTTTTTTTTTTTTGGAACTGCCAGACTTTTCTCACCATTTAACATTCTCACCAGCGGCAGAGGAAGACTGTTCTATTTCTATACGTCCTGGCCAACACTTGCTATTGTCTTGACTTTTTTCTTCCAAGTATAACCATCCTGCAGTTGTGCCTATTGCTTTAATTTTCTTGAGATATAATTCCTATAAGACTCATTGTTTAAACATACACAGTTCAGTGTTTTTTAAAGCGTAGTCGCTGTACCACGGTCACCACTAATAGGGTACATTCCCTGGCCTCTGCCCGTTCAGTCCCGCCCAACCCTGGCATCCATTGGTCTACTTTCTTTCTCTATGGCTTTGACTAATCTGGACATTTGAGATAAATGGAATTGTGTCATATGTAACCTTCTGTATAATCACCTAGTGAACGACTTGTGTCCACAGTGTTTTGAAGATTCGTTCGTGTAGTGGCGTTACTAGTACTATACTTTTTTCCTTCTTATTACTGGAGAATATCCCACTGCAGGGACCAAGTGGTTCCAAAGCAGATGAGTCTTCTTTTTCCCTCACCCTTCCTGGCCTGAACCACAGTGCATTGGCCCAGGACACATGACACTTTCTGGCGGTTATAGCAAATCCATTACAATGCAGAGCTAAGCTTGAATTATTTAGTGACGCCTCAATAAAGAATTTCTACCTATTTCTTAAAATAGCCTGCTTATTTTAACAATGTAGCAGATGTGATTCATTGCTTAGGTGACTTTGTGCAGTTGAGAATGTACTTATACTTTATTGCAGATTTTTTTTTCAAGGAAGGAAAAGAAGGGATTTACATGTTGGTTAAAACATTTGTTTTTCCTTTAATCTGCAGAATATTTTTTATAATTATCCATAGGTTTTTTTTTTAAGAGAGCAAAAAAATTTTATTTGCAGAAAAACCTGCTGATTTTGGAAACATTCTGGTTATGGGTATGACATATACAATTAATGAAGACAGCAGCAAGTCATGAGGCTGAATTTTCTATATTTAAAGATAGTAATTAGTCATATAAAAAAATAGAAGGCAAGAAAGAAAAGTTTGTATTTCACATTAATGGGATTTTGTTAGAAGTTTGATTTCAGAAAGTTCAAGTTTTACACACACATTTCAAAATAATCAAGTCGTTTGTTGCTGAATTATGAATAAAGCATTCTGTTAGCTCATACTTCATCTTTATGTGACATTATAACTCAGATACCTTTATTTAAGGTTTAAAAAATATTTTGAGATAATTTTTTCCCCATATTTCAGCGTCCATAAAGTGGGGTGGAAAGGAGAAATGTGTGTGTGTGTGTGTGTGTGTGTGTGTGTGTGTGTGTGTTACCTAAATACCCAAATGTGTCTTGTTTGTTTCTCAAGGAATCCCTACGTGCAATTCTCAAGCATTGTCTTAGGAGCAGGTATCTCACGGTTGTGTTGGTCAGGAAATGCTAGGTTGTGCTGTGGGTGCCCCTCAGATCTCACTGTCATTCAGCAACAGCTCTATAAGAAATCTTCCCTGTCCTCTGTTCTGAAGGTCCTCAAAGTCCTCGGCTTGGTGGCCCCTCCAGGATAGCCTCTTGCTGTGCCATGGTGCTGGGTGGAACCTCATAGCAATGGTCCTGCATTATCAGCCTGGCTGGGGCAGGGAGCCCGGGAGCATTTCAGCCTGAATTACAAGCAATTCTTTGAATCTATGGAACATACCATAAAATCTCTTCAAACATTGAAGTAGTGAGTCCAGAACTGTTGCTGGTGGGACAAATACAGAACTAGGTTTTTACAAACCTCTGGCCACCATATTTCTATCAACCAATTTGTATTTAACCTGGATTTGTGTTTCTGTATAAAATGTCTTACTTAAACATATTGTTCACTTGTTAACAATGAACCCACAACCCCCTTGATAACCCAAGCCTGAGTGAAGCTTCTCTAGCATTTATTGTCTCTGTGAGGGTCTTAACAGACAGACTTCTTATACTTGGAAACCTGGACAGCATTGCAGCACCAAGCCCAGAGGTCATTTTAAACAGATTGCCAACCTAAAAGCACAAGGATGTGAAACTGTGGACAAGACAGTGTTCAGGCCAGAGTAAAATTGCAGGAAGAGGCGGGGCCGTGACTCAGGCTTTTGCTGCCCTACAGGTCTGGAAGTGACTGGCGAGCGTGGAGGGCATTGATTGTGGAGTCACAAATATATTTTTAGCAAGTAGGAAGATGTGCAAAAACAGACTCTGACTGAGGAGGCTTAAGCAGAAGTGGTTCCTGCAGTAAGTTCCATAAATTGCTTTCATCTCTATTTCCTTGGTCAAAGCAAATCTCAGACCTTGACTAAGCTGGAGTGGAGGTGGGGTTGTGTACAAACGTGTAAGCAGCCTGGGCTCTGAAAGGAGAACTCAGAGTGCTCTAGAAAAGCAGTGTCCATGATACTAAGTCACTTGTTCATTATTTATTCTATGAAGAATTTATTTTCCACTAAATATACCTCAAAAATACTTTATTGCCATGAATTTTACTAGTGAGTGCAAATATATTGCTTCTAAAAAGGTCATGTATGAAAGAATTTAAAAGAGATTTGTAGTTCTTTTTTTTTTTTTTGCATATAGTGAATTTGTTCTAAAGTTCTTAAAAAAATTTTAGGGTCTCCCTGAAATCTTATTTAATATTTGGCTAATTTACAGCCTTATTTTATCTCTATAGGAGCTTTAGGTTACTCGTGTTGAAAAATATTTCCAGTAAGTAGAGCTTGAATTAATGGCATTTGTCATGAAGTTACTTTAGAGACTTTCATTTGAATTTTAATTATTTTAAATACCAAATTAAATACTGGTTTTTGGCTGGGTGTGGTGACATACGCCTGTAATCCCAGCATTTAGGACATCAAGGTAGGAGGATCTCTGCAAATTTAAGGCCAGCCTGGGCTACAAAGTGAGTTCTAGGTCAGCCTTAACTGCATAGTGAACCCCTATTTCAAAAAGTAAAACAAGACAAAAAACCTTGTTTCGGGTTGTCGCTTTAAAAAAAATATTTCCCAGAGGTGGCTGTGATATTACTTCCCATCTAACCCGCTATTCTAAAGGCAGGATTTTAATATATACAACCTTGAATCTTCTTAGCTGAGGTCCCAGAAGTCAAGGAGCAGGTGCTACCTAACCCTGCAGTGTGAATAGAATCTGTGAAGATCAATTAAATGGCCACTTTCATGAGCTAAGTTTGGGTTGATTGGTATGTTTTCTAGAAACAACTTGAAGACTGTTTACCCTGAGTAAGGCAGTGGTAGGTGTTAGTGGGTTGTAGCAATGAGTAAGAGTTGGTTCTGCCATTCTCACTCTCGTCTGTTCCTCTGAGGCCATTCTTGTACACACACGATAATTATAAGTTTGGTCTTTTATGCTTTCCATTGTCTCAAACATGATAACTGTAAAGTAGGTAGCAACTTGGTATTTTAACAAGAAATGTAACCTTTTCTGTTGGTTGGTTTCTCCTTTAGTTTTGATGAGAATTATAATACTCATCTATTATTTAGGCCCAAAACAATTCAGAAAAGCCTGTTTTATACTAAGTGCATTGCTCAGTGCCCGATAGATGCATAATTGCTTGATAAATGTTGAATGAATGCCAGGCATAGAATGGACCAGATACGTAGAGAGTGATTGAGTGTTCTTAGGAGCACCTGTGAACAAATCGCCTTTCTTAGGTGCCACAGAAGATGAAGGGAAATTGATGGAATTGTAGGGTGGAAGATGAGAAAGCTAGAATCTAAAGCCAGAAATGCCTTTGAAGGTTAAAATATCAATTTTCTTTGAGACAGGGTCTCGCAGGGTGGCCTTGAGTTCTCTATGTAGCTAAAACTACAACATATGCTAATTACATTTTATGACTCTATTGGTATCAAGATGAATATAATCTTTGTCCTGGAAAGTTCAGTTTTTTTCCTTCTAATTTTAAAAGAAAACATTTTTATAGACCCTTACATTACACATAAGCTGAATGAGCTTGGAGCATAGTGTTCAGGGTGCCCTACTGACCCTGACCCCACTGTGAGAATTTAGATGTCTTCATTTCCCACTGAGGAAGCAAAGACATGTGATGTATTATATGGGATGCTGTATGCAGAGAAGACCCAACACTCCCTGGGCCCTTCACTTTTTTTTTTTTTTTGGTACCAAGAATTGAACTCAGGACCTTGCGCTTGCCAGGCAGGTGCTTGTGCCACTAAGGTATGTCCCTGGCCCCATCCCCAGGCCCTTCAGACAGATGGGTGTTTGAGCACTGAATCTTCCCAACAACCCTCAAAGACAAGTCCTTTTATTGTATTAAGGAATAGATAAATAATGAATAACTTAGAACCAATGAGATTCAGTGCTTGCAATCAGAACATTTAATTTTTTCTTTTTATCTTGCTCAGAATCCGGTTGAAGTAGATGGTACTGTTGGCTCCTCCAAATGGCCAACTGTGTGCATTGTCTGAGCGTGGTGGGGAATTCAGGGACAAGGAGATCTATTTTAACTTTGTACTGCACAGTTACACACAGCACTGAGGACCCTGGAGCCTCAAGAGATTTGATGCCTGACTCCAATTTTAGAGGAGTGAAAAGTAAGTACTACAGGGTCTAGAAGTAATTTGGAAAGAAAGTTAGCTCTTCATACAAATGTAAAGGTATATTTAACATTGCTTTCAAAACACAATCTCTGTAGTATATATGTATAATGAATGTACCCTAGATGTGTCTCCATACACATATATAAATGAATAAATAACTTCTTGCTATAAACTATTAGAAAATAATTTTCTTTTTCATAATGTATTGTTGCTTTCTTTTTTAAACAAGAGACTTTTTATTTTTTTTTCACTTTTATTTTAAAAGTAAAGAAACAAAAACATATTAACAAACAGACACAAAGTAGCATAAGAATGGTACAATCAAAACTGAGTTACAGACAAGGTGACAGGGAATCAACAATGGTTGTTGCATTACATATTGATAACTTTGAAGTGTATACTCAGGAAAACAGATATAGACATGCAAAATTGATTAAACAAATAATCATCAACTATTCCTTACAATAAAGTGACCTAAGTCCATGTACAACTATGTTAGATATGCTGGAAATACATACACACTTATTTACATACATAGATAATTATCCCTTCCTTTTTCATTTTTTTTATATAATTTTTCTTTTTAAAGTGTGAAAGAAAAAGAACTACATCAACAACAACAACAACAAAAACAAAACAACAACAAAGCAGAAAGCATTAACAAAGAGACACAAGTAGCACAATAATAGTATAATCAGAATTGAATTATAGACAAAGCAACAGAAAACGAACAATAGTTGTTGCATTGCATATTGATATCTTCAAAGTGTATGCTCAGGAAAACACACATAGATGTACAAGATTGATCAAACAACCAGTCATCAACTATTCCTTACCATCAAGTGACATAAGACAATAGTAGAACCATGTTAGCGATCCTGCACATATGTATATACGTACAAACATACATACATTTTTGCCTCTTTCTTTTCTCCTTTCCCTCATCCCATCTGTTCTTTACTTTTGAACTGATTTCCTTCATGTCTCTTAGTTTATATTACCACCCTCAGATTCTTACACCAGTGACACAATATGGTGCTTGCACATGTACCTCTGATTTATTTCACTTATGAGTATGGTGTCTAATTGTGACCATTTGCCTACAAAGGCCCCAAATCTGTCCCTCTTTATAGCTGAGTAATATTCCATTATATAAAAATGCCACAGTTTTTTAATCCAGTCCTCTGTGGATGGACATTTGGGTTGCTTCCACAATTTAGCTATTACAAATTGT
>PVLD010006522.1:0-99879 GCA_004027595.1 Dinomys branickii | reverse complement strand
TTTTTTTTTTTTTTTTGCGGTACTGGGGATCGAACTCAGGACCCTGTGCTTGCTAGGCAAGCGCTTATTCCACTGAGCTATATCCCCAGCCCCATAGAATGGATTTTTAAGCAGTCTTTAAAATGTTTTAGAAAGTAAATGATTGTTGTCCCATATTAATGACATATGTAACTTAAAAAGCAGGTTTCATAGTTACAGTGTAACTCAATTTTGTTAGCAACAATGTGTGGGTGCATAGAGAAATATTTGCAATTTTTATCACAAACATGGTAACTTCATTGTGCAACACTTAAGAACGAAGTTGGTCAGCCTGTTGCCTTTGCAGTAAGCGCCCTCACACATACCTGCAGCTTTGGCTCTGTCCACGGAAGAAATAGAGACAGCTGCTCGCTGACGTGTGATAATCCCACAGGGTTTTGATGCTCATGGTGAAATCACACCTCGTCCGTGTCTAACTCACACACATATATCATAGCTATTTTTGGTTAACTGTCCCACAGAGGCTATAGCCAGATGCCACCCGTTCAGAAAAACACTCTGTGGCATTTAACAGGCTTTGTGACAGTTTCACTCCCTTGGCGGTTGCAACTGGAGGTTGATGAACTTTGGGGTTCCAGTCACTGTGACCAGGTGAACTCCACTGCAGGTGCACAGGGACTGTCTATGCCAGGTGGAACTCATAAGATGTGGGATATAAATCTTGACACTTGCCCCTTCAATTTGTCTATAAACGTTTTCACACATTAGCTTTATAGTATCTCATAGAAACTACAGATTAATAGGACTATAATAGGCTAAACATAATTGTCACGGTATAGGTCACGGGGAAGGGCGGGCTAAGGGTATAAAAGCAGGACCAAAAGAGTCAAGTTCCTGAAGATGCGGAGCTCAGGAACCAAGTATGTGCCAGCGTAGAGCGTCTGTTTTGCTCTCACCTTTCTGGCTGCCGGGTTTTGAGCATTTAATCCAATTTAGAGTGAAACGTAAAGAAAATAAACCCAAGGCAGAGACTGTCACCTTTCTCCTCAGCCCAGCTGTTGTTAACATCTATGCGGATAATTTTCGGATTTTCTTTTAAATCTGAGGGAAATGGTTCCTTTCTCGCAGGTCCACTCTTTGTCACCAGCAGAAGGCTGACGTCTGACCCTGGCGGAGAGAGGAGCCCTCGTTTTCTGTGGCACCCAGTGGGCCTCTGCGGAGGAGAGGTCTGTCCCGGGGCACATGTGGCAAGCTTCCTGTGTACAGACCACTGCTTGGTTATGGCAGGGAGGACTCTGAACTCTCCCTCTGTAGTGCTTCCCCACATTTTCTTGTGTTGTGCTCTTGGTCCCCACGAGGGGCCCTAGGCAGGTCCAATGTGCTCGTTGTGATGATTTTATTTTGAGATGTTACCTTGGCAACCAACTTACCAACTCACTCAATTAACCCGCTTCCTCTCTGTAATCAATACTCATTAGCTCTGAATCGCTTCTTTGCCTTGCAGCTTTAAGCACTCATTCAGGTCAACCTGTTTCTTAGAGGGAGCAGCCGTTTCGCCTTGAAACTCGGAAGCTCCTTTGAACAGAGCAGATCCCTGCTCCCTGGGACCTCGAGGGCTGTCATCCTGACTGAGCCTCTGCCCCAGGAATGTGCCTGGTGAGCTCCGTGGAGTTGGCAGTGGAGCCTTCCTGGTGCCTTCCTGCATCCCAGTGGGTCACAGGGGCCTTGCTCACGGGAACTGGCAAGAAAGACGATGGCACGTGGCATTTGGAGACAGAGAGATGACACGTGTGCACACGTGGGGTGCTGATTCTGTGCATCGCTCACGCTGCAGGAAGAAATACTACTCTGTGATGGTATCTTCAACAGACATGCTTTGGGAATAGAGAGAAAAAATTACTAAAAACTCAGCCTGTCCCACACCCACCCCACTTCTAAGGCAGGGAGTGGGGCAGTGATGTGATCGGTGTCACAGGGGCATAGAACTGTAGACTGGGGGGAGGGAGGGAGAGGGGAGGGGACAGTGTATCCCAAGGCCACTGCCTGTCCTCAGGGGACTGGAGCGGTGACTCTTCGTGAAGCAGGGATATTTGTGGGTCTCCAGAGGCCGGTCAGCTATGGGGGTGAAACTGTTCAAAGAAAATCAGAGGGCTGGAATTCTAAGCCAAGGTCCTCAGAAAGCCGAGCCCTGGAGTAGCCTGGGATATAAAGGCTTCTCACTGCCTGAAAGTCAGATCTGAACACGAATAGCCTGGATAGACCTTGCTGGGGCCGATTGGGGGATGCAGGAGGGGCCACCAGCTCTGCCTCTGGGCAATGAGCTGCACACAGGAAGAACACTACCTGGCGGTCAGATGACCCACAAGGGGCACCCTCAGATAAGGAAGGGAAAGTTGTTCTAGGCACTGGAAACTACAGGAGGAAGCGGCTAGATCCTGGTCCTCCCCAGGCTCATGCCCTGGGGGCGAAGGCAGAAAGCCAGCCGGAAATCGATGGGTGAGCGCTTCAGGTGGGCCGAGGGCTTGGGCAGATGAAGCACCCAAGACCGGGAGGTGGCGTCTCTGGACCTTGGGCAGGGGGAAGGGGGCCTCTCCAAGGAACTGATGCGGAATGGAGATCAGAAGGATCTGGAGGGGCCAGCTCCCGAGGAGCCAAGAAAGAGCATTCTAGAGAGAAAGGGCGAGTGCAAAGCTACATCCCTGAGCTCCCCAAGCCTGGGACTGTCCCCACAGCCAGGCAACCACCCAGCCAGATGCGAGTGTCCGCTGCTCCGGAGGGACATAGCACCCCCAGCCTCTCTCCTGCAAACTGTGGCTTCTGATACAGACCTTGTTAAGTTTTTAGCCCTTAAAAAACACTCAAGTTTATTGGCAATTTTTAACAAAAGTGTCGACATAACTATGCGGTGCCATTTTACATCTTGGACATTTGGGAGATTTAAAAAAAAAAAATAGGCGAGGATCCAGGGAAAACACTTCTCTTCTGCATCGTAGGTGGGACTGCAATTGGTAACCTTTTTGGCAACAACTTGAAAACATTTATCCAAAACCATAAAAACGTTCAGACTTCTGGAACCGGTGATCTTACCTAAAGATCTGTCCTGGAAAAGAATGTGAACTATGGGACCAGGTTTGCTCACAAAGATGTCCGGTTAAGAATGGAGAATAATCCCAGCACTGGGTCGGGGGGTGCTGAGGAGGATGGCGGCGAGTTTGAAGCCAGCCTGGGCTACGTAGTGATACCCAGTTAAAAATAAATAAAAAGGATGCAGAAGGGGAAATGGCTTCAGTGTGTAGCCATGGGGACAACGTTCACCACGTGGGACCAGCCCGGTGGGGGTTGGGGCAGTCCTTGCCGCTGATGGGTGGGGACAGTGATGGTCTTTGAAGCCAGGTGACATGGACCCCGATCCTGATGTTTCTAGTCACTGCTGCTGTGTGGTCCTGAGCATGTTCTTTAACCTCTCTGGGCCACTGGGCCGTAGTTTCCTTATTGGTAGAACAGAGGGATCATTTTTCTCCTATTCCTTGAGTAGAGTTGCTTTCATGATGAGCAGGGAATCCCTCCAGCCAGCATCTACTGACCCAGGAGGCTGTCAGGGACCCAGCTACTTACCTCCCAAAACAGTTGTGTGGCACTTTTACTTTCAGGATCTCACTCAGACCTGACATGCTCAGCACCTTTATTACCACTTTGCAGAGGAAGAAACGAAGGTGCAGAGAGGTAGAGAGACTTGGCAAAAGCCAGCCAGCAATTAAGAGAGATAATCAGGACCTGTCTTTAGGTTTCTGACCTTTGTATATGTTGTTGCCTATCTCTCCCCTGAGAACTCCTACTCATCCTTCAAGACCCAGTTTGAACATGACCAAATAACTTCAAAGGAACCTCTCTTGACACGTCCTGTCTGTTCTCCAACAGCCCCAGCACAGACCTCTAGCCCCGGGAGGCTTGTGTCTGGAGGCAAGATGGGCTTTGGTAACAATCTTAGCTCCAGATTCAAAGCCCAGTGGATGGCATAGCAATCTGCTGGTTGTGTCAATCTCCATGATTTAATTTACAAAAAAATAGGAGCAACTTACTTTGATCTCAACAAGGGTGGTAAGGTTTAAAATGAAGTAGGTGCACTGTGAATGACCACAGCTTTCTTTGGGGAGGAAGGGAAACAGCCACTGCTTGGGGGTATGCACTTAATGGCTCAGGGCCTTGGCCTCAATTTCCTTCCCTGTGGAATGGAATGGAAGGAAGGGCCGGGCTTCCCTGGAGGGTTGTGGGGAGGATGCCCAAGTTAACACTGCAAAGCCTTCCCCATGACAACTATTGGCAGCACCATGCAAGTGTGAGCTATTATTTTCATTAATCTCATTACTGAGGAGCGCGTGCTAATCAGGCCTCTGGGGCCAGGGCTGCATCTTTGGGTCTGGCAGGGTCTGGCACAGAGCCCCATCACAGAGGAGCTCTGTAACAGGAGAAGGACTGGAGATGCATCCCAGTCCTAGGGGGAGAGCGGACTGGAGCTGGGGGGGAGACCGAGGCAGGCAGCAGGGTGCGGGGTCCTAGGTGCTCAGAATTCAAGGCCTCGACTCTCAGTGCTCCAGCTCAGTGGCGCTGCCTTCTACAAGGCAGCCGTGGTTGCTGGACGGTGCATTCTGCAGCCCCAATCTGTCTTTGGGGCCCTGCTTGAGGTCTTGGGGAGGCCCTGGCTTGCCCTCCTGCACCCTCTGCCCCTTGATTGTTTACCTGTAGCAGACCTTACTTCGGACCTGCTGCTAAGACATGACGTCTGCAGTCAGCCTGGACCTTGGGGAGAGTACCCAAACCCCCAGGCCTCAGTCTCCCCTTCTGTGAACTAGGATCGCAGTGCTCGTGTTAGGGCTGTTGTTAAAAGAGTTGGCTCCAGTAAAGGGCTTGGAACAGGCACACAATAATGCTCAGGAGATGTTGGCTCGTGTTTGGGAAGGATTTGGGGGAAAGTACTAGGTCTGGCAAAAACAGTGGTTTGGATGCTGCTCTGTCACTGTGTGTGGCCTTAGGCAGGCCATCTCTGCTTTTGGAGCCTCAGTGTCCTCATCTGTAAAATGGGGGAATGTCTGTCTTAGTTGTCCAGTCCATAACAAAACATCAGCTGCTCTTGGGGAGCCAGGCACTGTTCCCCCTCCTGAGCTCACTCTCACAATACCTCCGGGTCCTTCTTTTCATGTTCCCCTGTGGCAACTGGGCCTTAGCGGTTTGCCCATTTATAACCTAGGAGATGCCCACAGCCAGGAGGCCTGGCCGAGGGGCTTGAATGACCCTGTGGGGTCTGTTTGGCTTCTCCTCACATAGACAGGATGTGAGTTCCAGTGAGTTTGTCAGCTGCCAAACTGTGTGGGGCTTCATGGGGTGCAGGAGAGCCTGAGGTTCCCCCCTTGAGAGTGGAGACAGTGACTAGAAGTTTGTCTGGGGCAGGTCAGACCTAAGCTCTCATCTCTGCCTATTGCCTGAGTGGCTTCATCCTTGAGCCTTGATTTCCCCATGCATAGAGTGGGCAACTTAGTATGCTTCACCGGGGCCTGTGAGGCTGGAATGGGGGGCTGCAGATCCAGCAGCCACTGTGGCCTGTTTTATAGTAGGTGCTCACTAAACAGTGGCTACAGCAGGGACTGTTAGTGCCTCTGTGCCCACTCAGTCACCCCCTACTAGCTGATGCCAGCGGGCATGTTGGGCCCTCTGGATGCAATTCACAGTGTTGGGGTCATAGGAGAGTGCGGTCTTGGGGAATAAGAAGGATGGGGGGGGGCGCAGGCAAGTGTCCTGGCAGGAGAAGCGGCTGGAGAGGTGGGGAAACGGCAGTGGGTGCCAAAGGAGGAACTTGGGAGCCCCGAAGGCTGAGGGTCGAGCTGGATGCTGGGGTAGGTGACCCCACTCGAGCCTGATGGCAGCCCTCAGCTCCTGCTGACCCCAGCCTGCACCAGATTTCAGGGACTAATTCTCAACAGCACCTTGGTCTCAGGTGGGTGTCTGGTCCCCTTTGAGGGACAGAGAGGTGGCCGCAGATGACAGTTCTTAAAGGAGGGCTGGGGTCTGAAGCTGGCTGGCAGCTCTGGCGTCTATACCCCTAAGCATCTGGCCCCTGTGTGGCCAGCCCCGAGCTGCTTGCAGGGCCATGTACCTGTCGCCACGTTCCCCCAGGGTCCCACTCACTACCTGGGCTCTCATCCCAGCAACTAACAGTGCGGCTTTAATGGAGTGGCCTTGGCTGCCGGCGGGGGAGGGGAGCAATTTCTCAGAAATCCAATCAACCGAGTGACTCAGTGTGCGGGCAGCCCCCTCCCCACCCGGCCTCAGCTCGTCCTGGCCAGCAGAGGTCACGGTCACCTTCTCCCCTGCCCTACCCCAGCCCTGCATTCCTGGCAGGGATGTTGGGGGCTTGTCTGAACACAATCTGCACCCCGTCTGTCTCCCCTTCATCCCTGAGTCCCACCTCGGGCCCTCCATCTTCCTACATCCTGCTGCCTGGATCACCTTTCTCAGCAGCAAGTTGGGTCAGTCTCGCTCCTACGCTCTCCTCCCCACCCCCAGAAGGTCCCCATTCCCCGAGGGTCCCCATTGAACAAACCAACAAGTAGCTCCCCCGATTTCCCTTGGTCCCTAGTCTCGAAGCTTCCCAAGACACAACCAGTGAGCACCCCTTGGGCCTCCAGTAGCCCCTGAGCTTGGGTGCCTGCTGTCCCCGCCCTCGCTGGGAAGACCCACCCCTCCTCCTCAGGGTGGAGTCCTCCTTAGCTGTCCAGTGGCGCCTCCTCTGGGCGATCTTCCCTGACTGCCCCAGGCTGAACCACTTGCTCCTTCCCCTGCGTCCTCCACCCCTACTCCCCAAAGCCTTATTGGCTCTGGTTTCAGCAGTGACCCCACTGTACAACAATGATTGATTAGCTGCCTTCCCCCTCAGACGTGGAAAACTTCTAACAGTATCCAGGTAGCGGCCACCACTCAGCCCTTGCTTTGTACTAGCTCCTGTGCTGGGACCTCACTGGCCTGATTTCCAGTTCTCCCAAGAACCTCAGAGGCAGGAACCACATCGATCCTATTTTATAATAATAAATGAGAGGCCAGACAGGAGCGTGGCTTGCCCAAGATCACACAGCAAACTGGGCTTCTCTGGGTTGCTTCCTTTCAAGCTCAGGCCTAGCACAGTCACTGGTGTCCAGACATTTGCTGAGTGAATGAGTGAATGGGTGGATGGACGGAAGGCCTCCCTCAGCTAGATCTCTAGTCAGCCAGTCTTAGGCAGTCAGAGAGAAAGAACTAGTGTGAAACAAGCCCCTGAATGTGCCAGGGGTTCCCCGGGACCTTGCTACTATCAACTCATTTTATTCATTTTGCTGATATCAGCTCATTTATTCAGAAAACAGGCATTGAGCTATTAAAGGATTTTCCCAAACGCTGGGAGAGTCAGTGCACAGGTTAAGACAAAGGTCTAGGGACCCCTGTGCTTCTGTGGCCTTAGCTCTGTGTCAGATAGCCTGATCGGGGTCACAGTTGTCACATATTTTCAGAATGATGCTAGCTGAGGCTTGGCCAGGGGAGACCCTTCCCGAGCGACCAGTGCGGGGAGGAAGTGAGCTTCGCCCCAGCAAAGAGCTTGGGCTTTAGGGATGGGCGGTCCTGGCCTTTGGTTTCAACCCTGCCTCTACCTCTCTGCGTTCTGTCACCTCAAGCGGTGTTTCCCCCTTTCAGACTCTCACTGTCCAGATCAGTAAAACGGGGGAAATAGACTTTGTATCAGGTTTTACCAAAGATCTCAAAATACTGCATCCAAAGTGCTTGGGGCACGCGGAACACTTTGTAAGTACCAGCTGTTATTAGGAGTCAGAGTTTGGGCAGAACTGGAGTGAGGCTGGGAGCTAGGAGAGAATCAGTGAGGAGCTGGGACCGGGGCTGCTGGGCACGTGGGCCTTGTCTGCGTCTGTGCCCCTCTTAGGGTCGCCCGGAGGGCTGGGGGCCCTGCAGGGGCTGCACTCTGACAGCAGAGGGAAGAGCGAGGCAGCCTGGAGCCGGAATTCTGCTGCTGCTTCTTATTTGCTGTGACCGTGGGGGATGAACTTGCCTCCTTTAAGCTTCGGGTCCCCCCTCTGTAAAAGCAGGCTGATGTCACCTGGCTCCAAGGAATTTGCCCAGGATCAAGTCAGATCTTGAAGCCAGCCTGAGACTTCAATAAATATTTTTATTTTAAATTTTGTACAATAAATTTTACTTCCATGTATAAAGGGCATCAAAAATATCTACCAACATATAAGAATTAAGGAGATTCGATATTTTAAAAAGTGATTTTTCTACCCCAGGGGTCTTCTGCATTAAATTATTTATTTGCATGCGCTGCTTGTGGTTGGTTGTCTTCCACACACTCAACCACCCACCCAGTGAGCTGGCTAGCAACGCATCCCTCCAGTTGAGGGCCAGACATGCAAGGAAATGGCAACGAAGGTCCAGAGAGAGCAACTCCAGAGTTGCCCAGGGTGGACAGGGGAGCCCTCCCCCAAAAAGAGGTTCCCTGTTATAGAACTTTCAGTTCACTAAATGTGCATAAGGCGCAGAGTGTTGGCCTTAGCATCCTGAGGTGCTCTGCCTAGGACAGGAAAGGGCGAAGGCAAGGGCTCAGCTTTGCTGGTCTTTTCAAACCCCCATCTCCTGGTTTTGGACTCCGCGCAAACGAAGCCTACGCGCCCTCTGCTGGCCATTATGCTGATCGCCCCTTTGGAGATCCAATCCCGGAATCTTTGGGAACCAAATGTCCATAAAAGATGGAAATTCTGAACTGGAAGGACCCCAAGGATCACCGATCCGATAGAGATACGAGTCTCTGCGAGGGGCAGAGGAGCTTGCACAGAGCGGGAGTTCAGGGCCCCGGATGCAGGGTTGGGCCTTGGGCATGCCTGGCATGGAGGAGAGGGGCTGCATCCTTCATGAACTGGGGTTGAGAGGAAGCTTGCAGACAGCAGAGGGGGTTTCAGATTCTCGACCCCATCTGGCTGGCCCAGTCGTGGGATTTCCTGTTTTGTCTTGGAGCAACAGCACTGCAACCTGATAGCCATGAAATGGAAACTCGAGATGTGTGTGTGTGTGTGTGTGTGTGTGTGTGTGTGTCCCCTGAACGGGGTTGTCAGCATCTATCAGCAGTGCCCTGGGCTGGTCTGGTGACATCACCCCACCCCGTAAATGCTCTGGTCTTGCTTTAAAATGGATTCTCTGCCCCCGAGTTCCCGGGACTTGCCCTTGGGTGCCCAGTGTCAGGTGGGGGCTGGTGGGGGCAGAGCCCTGGTAGAAGAAGGGGTGGCTGCCAGGGGCAGGATGGACTCAGAATGGACGGGCTCCACTGCAGATTGGAGGGGGAAGTGGAGGAGACATGTGTGCCCAAGGTTGCCCTGGCTTCCGGCCCAGGGGGTGGCTGGCGCCCCTCTGTGGAGTGAGGAAGCTGGGGAGCCCACACTCCCTGGTAACTGGAAACTCAGTACCTGTAGCCAGCACTATTCCCTGACTGGCCTCCTTCTCCCTCCCGGCCCTTCCTGCTGGATGGGCTGCTGTGTGCCAGCCCCTGTGTCCATGTGCATGGGTGTGTCGGCATCCATCAGGGCGCCGTGCCTATCCGTGACAAGAAGCTAGAGGCCTAGGGTTACCAGGGACAGAGGCACAGGAGCCTCCCTGCCTCGGCAAGAGTCTTGCCAGGGAAGGGCAAAGCCACTCCAGTCTTCTTTCAGACCTGGGCTAGAGCTGGGCCATCTCTGACCCGGCCCCTGGTCTTGTACGTGTCCCTGGCTTAGCCTGACTTAGGGTCAGATGGGGGTTCCAGGCCTGCACCCATTTCTCCTAGTAGGGTGTCCTCAGGTGGGTCCTTGCACCTCTGCCATTACCTCACCTGACAAATAGTTTTTTTTTTTTTGCCGTACTGGGGATTGAACTCAGGACCTTGCGCTTGCCAGGCAGGCACTTATTACACTGAGCTATATCCCCAGCCCTCACCTGACAAATAGGGACAAAGCTCTGTAGCTCACAGATGCCTGGGGAAGGTGAATGCGGTCCTGCAGACACAGTGTTCAGCGTTGAGCTTCAAACACTGCTTGCCCTGGATGAAGACTGGAGGCTGTGGTGCTTTTTCATCCAGATCTCAGTCGCTTGGTGATGGCCCCGGCCCACCTGTCTGACTGCGCCTCCTCCAAGCCTGGCTTCTCCTTCTGCTCCAGGGCACTGGCTTTTCTTCCTGCTGGGAAACATGGCTCCTTCTGCTGCGGGGCCTCCACTGTGACTCCTTTCTGCTGCCAACACTTGGTGTAGTTGGTGCTTGGCTGGTTCCTTCTCTTCCTTCAGGTTCCCTTTCTTGGGCGACCACACTGACTGCTCTAGTGAAGGTCCCCGCTGTGTTCCCTGCAGCCACTTTCTTGTTCCTGCCTCAGTTTTCCTTCCCAGCACCTGCTAGGGCCAGAAGAGGAGCCACTTGGTTGCCATTTGCTACCCAGCTGGATTTCCAGCCTGTGGGCTCTGTCAGGCCTAGGACTTGTCTGTCCCATTCCCTGCCACATCCCTTTTGCCCAAGACAGTGTCCAGCATGCAGCAGATCCTCAACAGCTTTGTGTGGACTCTGCAGAGGCTGTTTTGGTGCCAGACAATGCTGGCTTGAACTTGGGTGGGAATCTGAAATCCTGGCTCCACGACGCACTGGCTGCATGAGTCCTACTCCCTGCTCCTGAGCCTCAGTTTACCTCTGTGTCCCCTGAGGCAGAGGAGAGTGACAGCGAAGCTGGTGTCAGGTGAGGTCGTTTACACAAGTCGCACCTGCCAGAGGTTATTGTTATTGATGATAAGAAGAAAGGCAGGGGTTATTGAACAACAACTGTGTGCTGGTTGACATTTTAACTCAGTTAATCCTCAAAACTGCCCAAGGGGGGAGGGAGGGGGTGCTATTATCCCATTTTATGGATGGAGACATGGAGGTTCAGAGGAGTAAGGCCCCAGCCAGGTAAAGCTCTGCAGAGGCAGGAGCTTTCACGGCTCAGGAGGATGGGAAGCCGGATGACCCTAGTCCTAGTTGCAGCTGTGTACTGACTTGCTGTCACCCAGGGCCTGATTCTTCCCAAGCATCTGAGGGCACAGGTGCAGAGGCCAGTGCTCAGCCGGGCAGCTTGAAAGGCTGGGGTGAGCGGGGAAGAGGCCACTTTGCTCTGCTGGCAGTTGCCAAGCGGGCAGGCAGGCCTGGGATTGCCAAATCTTTGAACTTTTCAAGAGAGGCAGAAAATTTGGATTTTGCATGTGAAATCTGATTTTCAAATGTTGGCAAAATTAAAAAAGAAAGAAAGAGAGACGCTGTGGGCTGAACAAAGGCCATTTGTGGGCTGCGCTGGGACTTGTGGGCTGGCACTTGGCAATCCCTGGAGACACCCGGTACCTCCCGGAGGCCTTCTGCCCTTGGGCGCTTGGAAAGGTGACTCACGAGGCGGAGTGCTGACTGCCCAGGGGCCCCTGTGACTTTGTCATTGAACTCCCTCCCCTCTCCCCCCCCCATGTTTTCCTACCTCGTTATATTATTCTAGTAGGTAATATAATCTCCATTTAGTAGGTGGACAAATAGAGACCCAGAGAACTTAAGTAACTTGTATAGGGCCACACAGCTTATAAATGGCAAAGCCAGGTGACAAAGCTGGGTCTCCTGCTCTGAAGCTCACTTGAGTAACTGGTATGCCACCCTGCCACAATGACCTCAGTGTGCTTTGTGCATGTCTTTGCCCACTGGGACTCCCCATCCTGGCCTCCTGGGGACTGGTGCGCTCATTGGCTTACCCCAGGACTGATCTGGCACAATTCTGATCCAGAAGCAGGGAGAGCCAGGCAGGAGGCTCCCTGCCCCTCCCAAGACCCTGGCTTCTCTCCCCAGGTTCCCTGGTGCTGCAGGTTATACGGGTCCTGCTGTCCTGATGAGAATCTCCAGTAGCCCAGTGCAGGCCAAGCGAGGGGAGCTTCCTCCCTCGGGAAGCCTGGCTGGGGCGCTGGCCAGTCCCTTCGTCAGCAGAGCAGTTGTCTTTTTTTCATATTTCTCTGGAGCGCCTGCTGAAATCCCCAGGGCGGCTGCAGCAGGTGTGCCTCTGTTCAGGTGTGTCTGCCTGGGCGGGGACTGTGCTGGGTGCCAGGGTGTGTTGCTCAGGTGTCACATGTGGGTGCTGCCTGTGGGCACTGCAGTCAGGGCAGATGCTGCTGGAGACTTGGGCAGGTGTGCGCATGCTCTGTGCTTGCCCATATGTAGGCTTGGGCATTTGGGGATGCTCCAGGGCTTTTTAAAAATAGAGGTGTAACTTACAGATAATAAGGTATGCCAGTCTCAGAGGTATAGCTTGGTGGAATTTTACAATTGAGCATTCATTGCCTGGGTTTGGGGCTCCCTTGTGTCCCCTCAAAGATAATACTCCAAGATGACCACCATTCTATCCTCTGTCGCATGCATCAGGGCTTGTGTTCTTGTTGAGGTGGTTTTTTTTTTTTTTCTTTTCCTTTTTCCTTCTAGTACTGGGAGTTGAACTCAGGGTCTTTTTACCGAGCTATATCCCCAGTCCTCTTTTTATTCTTTTATTTTGAGACAAGGTGTTGCTAAGTCACAAGTTGCCCAGGCTAGGCTTGAACTTGTAACCTTCTTGCCTCAAGAGTGCTGTGATTACAGGCGGGTGTCACCATGCACTTGGCACTGTCCTGGTTTTCCCAGGGGCAGAACCCAAGGTTCAGAGAAGCAAGGCACAGCTCCCACTGCAACTGGGTGGCCCTGGATGGGACTTTGTCAGACTTCCCATCATAGAAGCCCTGTTGTGTCTGTCACCACGGCCCAAGCAGGAGGTTGTGTGGTACCATGGATTGAGCCTTGGGTTTGTAGCCACACAGAGGACTTGGGGTATGGTGCTGACTGTGCTGCTTGTTTACCTTACCAACCACGGGCAAATTGCTTTGCTTCTCTGACCCTCAGTTTCTTCACCTGTAAAATGGGGACAATAGTAGGCCCTGGTTCACAAGAATATTGTAAAGATCAGTAGAATGAGGTTGCTAATAATCACTGCCAGTCTCGGAGTGTTTGCTGTGTGTGGGTGCGGCCGTCCCGTTTGATCTTTCCAGCAGCACGAAAAGGAGATTGCTGCTGTGGTGCCCATTTACAGAGGAGAAAACTGATGTTGAATGGTTTGTTCAAGGTCTCCCACTAGTAAGTGTAATGTCTGGATTTTAGCCCAGATTTGCTTTGACTGCAAAGCCAAGGATGCTTAACCCTGGAGGGTTAGTCAAGATAGTTAACAGTTGGCCTGGCCTGGGCCCTGAGCCATCAAAATGATGCCTGCCACAAATAAACAAGCTGTATATTCTCCCGGCCTGCCCTTATCCATTACACACTCAGCTGTGTTAAATGGGATTAATCCAGGAAATGAGATTACAGATGTCAAGCAGCTTGGAGAACCACAAAGCACCCCACAAGCCTTGGTTTCTATTTCTTCTTGCACTGTGGGGAAGGAGAACTGGCCCTGGAGGAAGGAAAGAGACCTGGGCTTAAGTCCTGGTGCTGCCATTCACTTGCTGATGACCTCGGAAAACACTAGAAGGAAGTTTCCAGGGTCAGAAATGGATAGGCCCAATGCCTGCTGAGGAGGAGATTCTCGATCAGCACCTGTCCAGCCTGTCCATGTGCTGATTAGAAGCGGGGCATCAAACCAGACCCAGGAGCCAGAGGGCCTTTAGCTTGGCTACAGTTTGTCCCATCATTCAAACAAGGGATTATGCCTTAGTGTTTCTAAGAAACAACTCAAAATACAGGGCCCATATTTAATGGGTACTGCCCAACGTGGTCACATTTCAAGCATGTGACCTGGTGAGTTTGGACAGACAGACACATTTCCATCACCTCCTAGATTTTCTCATTCCCTGTAGCCACTCCTCTCTCCTTCTGGTGTTGTTCCCAGGCAAACATTGATCTATCTTCTGTCATTAGAGATCACTCCCCATTTTCTAGGCATTTTTTTTTTTTTCCAGGACCGGGGATCGAACTCAGGGCCTTAGTGCTTAGCGGCAAGCACTTAGCCCACTGAGCTGTACCTCCAGCCCCTAACGAAAAAAGGAAACATCCGTTCCCTTTTTTTTTTTTTTTTTTTTTTCCGGGACCGGGGATCGAACTCAGGGCCTTAGTGCTTAGCGGCAAGCACTTAGCCCACTGAGCTGTACCTCCAGCCCTCTAGGCATTGAAGTAAATGAAACTGCAGAGCATGTAGACTTTTATGCCTGGATTCTTTCATTCAGTGTAATTGGTGTTACGAATGAGTTATTCCCACTGCTGTGTGTCTCTTTTCCTCACCAAGTAGTATTTTACTGTATGGATCTACCACAATTTGCTTTTCACCCACTTTTGCATAGATGTTTGGGTTGCTCACAGCTTTTGGCTCATAACCATAAAGTTGCTAGCAGCGCCAGGTGTACATATCTGGTGGATGTATGCCATCATTTCTCTTGAGTAAATACCTAGCCATGGAAAGGCTGGGGTATACAGACTGTTTCCAGGGTGGCTGCATCATTTTATAACCCCCCAGCAGCCTGCAAGAGTTCCACTCGCTCTGCATGCTACCCTCACTTGACCTGGCCGGTCTCTTTAATCTGACCCAGTCTCAGGGCTGAGTGGTATCCCTCAGCAGGGCTCACGCTGAGTGTTGGAAGAACGCATGGCTTCTGATGGCTTGAGCTATGTGGGGGAAAGTTGGCCTGAGCAATGAGGAGGTTGAGCCCTGGGCCTCATTGCCTGGGTGCTGATTGGTCTTATGAAGCACCGGAGGGCGGAACAAGGGCCAATCACAGGCCTCGCAGGGAGACAAGTTTTGGGCAAGATTTCAGGAAGGACTCTGTATGTGTCAGAGCTGTGCTGCTGTTGAAGGAACTTCCTAAGGGAGTAGGGACCTTGCTCTGCCTGGGAGTGGTCAGCCTGTGAGCTGCCAGTTGAGCAATGAGGTTTGGACAGATTCCCAGCGAGGGTTCCTCTTGGCACTGCCTCTTCTGAACACTGTGCCATGGAAAGTCTTGTTAGAAGCCTTGGCCTTGATACTCAAATGCTCCTAAACTGGAGCAGGCAGCCACTTGCACAGGCCTCTCCCTTCCCCACACCCAGTGCCACTACTACCTTGGCTTCTGCCCTGCCCCAGCTGGTCCCAAGATACTTGGGCAAGAGCAGGTCTGGGAAGCAGGTGTCAAGATGTCTCTAGAATCCACCCTCACCATCCTGGGTGCTGTGCCCTAGGCTCCTTGGCCACCCCATCCTTTCCTGCTTCCCTGAGGGGGCTGCTTCTCGTCTGACATATGTCTGACCCCAGCTGAGGCAAGGGCTTGCTGTATGACCTGCAGTTGTATCCAGACAGCAGAAGGCCGAGTCTCACCCCATCTCACACACTTGACGTGTTCCAGTCTCAGATCTGGCCAGTCACGTCCTCAAGTACCAAAAAGAGGTCATGAAAGGAGGATTTCTTTTGGACTATGTGAAGCCCACTTGATTGTTTAATTAGAAAATAGACACTACACATGCACTGAGGAAGCCATTGTTATAGAATGTGAGCTTCCCATGTGTGCTAGCGGCTTCCAAGGTGGCTCCAAATGAGCCTTCCTCCTGGTATCCATGCCCTTGGGTCCCCCCTCCCCATTTGGTACCAGAGTCAGTCTGTGTGACCAATAAAATATGAGCGAACTGGCTGGGTGTCCCTTCTAAGATTTGTCTATGAAGGATACTTGGCATCTGTCCTGGTTATTTTTCTGCCTGTCTCAGATCATTGCCCTGGGAGGCCAACTTTTCTGTCAAGCACCATTATGGGGAGGCCCCTGTGGGGATAAAGGCCCAAAGTCTCCTGCTAACTACTGGCCAGAAACTGCAGCCTCTATCATGCGGATAAGCCAGAGTGGGTGAGTCCTCAAGGAGACTGAAGCTCTGGTTGACATTCTGACTGGCCCTTTGTCAAAACCACCCAGAGAAACCTGTCAATTTTTAGCTCTCAGAAACTGTGGACAGCAAGTGCTATTTTAAACCACAAAGTGGTGGGTCTAATTTGTTACACAGCAATGGTAACTAATGCTCCTTGTGATTATGTACTAGTATCTGAGGTACCAATCACTTCCTCCTGCCTTACTGTGCATTGGGATCCTGGTGCACTGTGGGTAGCCTCAGCTCCAGTGCAGCTGATTGGACCAGGGGAGTCACCTGATGCCAGCTAAGCCTATTAAATCATCCCTTCTAGTAATTTTTTTTCTTCTTCTTTTCATCTTTCTCCTTTTTCCCTTCCTGCTTTTCTCATTTTCTTCCAACAGAAGAAGATTGAATTGAATCACAGTGTCATTGAGCTGGATGGTAGGTCAGCTCCGGCGTGGAGCAGCCAGGCTGGTCTGCAGAGAGAAAAGTTTCATCAGATAGAAGGTGGGACAAGGGGACACAGGTGGCACCGAGGGCCAGGGCAGGTTCTATACTTGTGGCTGTTGAATTCTGGGAAATTCTTTGGGTGCTTAAAATAGTTTCCTTTTGGTTTGACCTTCCTGGAGTGTCTGCTTTTTTTTTCTTCCCTCATCAAATGATCTTATGGCAGACAACTCCGTAGGCGCCATGTTTGAGCGGGTATAGAATGCCCTGCTGAGCAGGTTGCCCTGCCTATTTTCGGTCTGCACCCCACGTCTTTCTGGTTAGATGTTTGTTTCCAGTTTCTGTATTGTAAACACAACAAACATCTTTGGCACTCAAAACTTTTTCACATCTCTGGTTTTAACACTCAGATGTCTTTCTAGAGGTGGGATGAGCAGGCCAAAGAATACAGACCTCTTTGTGCCTGCCATAAATATATCCTGCCGAATGACTTCGCAGAAAAATGGCACCAGGGCTTCCTTCCACCAGCAGTAGATGAAATCACTCCCCTCTCTCACCCGACTATGTTGGTCTCACTGGGGTCATGGTCTCCTGCTGCTTATCAGGCTGCAGCGACACGGCTGGGATGGGGCGGGAACAGAGGAGGCCCTGATGTCACACGGTTTTAGGCAGCAGCCATGTGGTGCCAGGCCTCTGGGGGCTAAACAAGTCAGCAGAGATCTATGTCGCTTTATTTAAAATGAAGTGGATTCTAAACACCACTTAAAAGTACATTAATAATGGTGTTGGTGTGTTATTCGTCTCAGAGAAGTGACAGATGTTTCCCTCTGTAAAATGCTGCAGCGAAGAGTGTGAGAGGGAGTTGGAGATTGATTAGCCTCTGTCAGGGGCTCATTACCTCTTGCCTAGGTGACCTCCTTCCTGCTCCTCTGTCCCTGATCTGACACCCACCCTCCCCCGGCCCAGGCAGTCCTCCCAGCAGATGTGGAGTAGTTGGGAAGTGGGCACGGTGCTGGGCTTGGTTTGGCATCTGCCGCTGAGTGTCTGGGGTCCCTTTCCTCAGAGCAGCGCTTTAGTTTTCCTTTGGGTCGGATCTGCTCCCTTCTCAGTGCTGGAGCGGCATATAGGGCTGGCACAGCTCCCCCAGCCCCATCCCAGGGGCAGGCATGTTACACCCAAGAGCTGCCTCTGAGACTTCTGTAGGCCACCAGCCGAGCCATTGTTCAAAGGTGGCATTTGTTCTACGTGGAGTCAGCCATCATGCGAAGCCTGGATCCAGCTATGCCTGAGGTTTACCCTTCCATGTCCCAGTTATGTGAGCCAAATCCTTCTTTTAAACAAGTCTGTTTGAATTGGGTGCTTGTCAACTGTAAACAAAAGAGTTGTAAACGATACACAGGATGACCTTGAATAAGTCCTTTCTCTGGCACGTCTCAGTTGCTCCACCTGAAAATGAATAGATTAGATTCTCCGAAATTCTTCCAGGTTAGAAGGTTTGTATGTCTCATCTGGGCAGTGGAATTTGTGCATTGTAGGTCACAGAGGGACAGGCTGGCTCCCGTGGGGACTCAGGGGCAAGTTTTCTTGAGCCCTCCAAAGGGTTGCCCTGGAGTGAAGGCAGTGGTGAAGCAGGGCCCCCTGGGTCAGAGGGAGGCCCAGGACACACTGGGGTTCCACAGGACGGAGCACTCTGACCAGCAGTGAGACCTGCTTCTCCCACTCCATGTCTCTCAGGGGCTCCCTAGTACCTTCAGGATGAAGGCTCCTCTCTTGACCCTGATGGATAGTGCCCTACTCAGATCGGCACCCACATGGCTTGCGGGAATGAACAAACTTCGTGGCCAAGACCCTTGCCCAGCCCCGCAGCCCTGGCCTGCTTCCTCCATCCTCCACATGCTCCTGCTTTTGCCGCATTCCCTGGCAGCCTTGAACCGTTCCTCCAGCATTCAATCCGGGCTCAGGGCCACTGGGCCACCAGTAATTTCTGGAATCCTATTGTGTGCTGGACACTTAAGAAGGCAGGTGAGGTCTCACTCACTCCTTGGTGCTTGGTCCTTGCAGGGCACAGCCAGGGGAGGGGGCGTCGGTGGGGATACATGTTGTGCAGATGAAGCAGGGGAAGAGCCAAGGTGTGTTGGTGGTGGGTGCTTTTTTCTAGTGGGTGGACAGGGAGGGTTTGTCCAACATGGTAACATTTTAGTGAAGACTCAGAGGACAGGAGGGTGTGAGCTGTACAGATTTGGAGAAAGTGCCCAAGCAATGGGGACAGCAAATGCAAAAGCCCAAGATGGGCACCAGTCCAGAGTGTTCTAGAATGTTCTGGAATATCCCAGACCCCAGTCCTGCAAGGAAGGGCCAAGTGCATGGGAGGGGGTCAGAGGGCAGCAGCAGCAGGCAGGAGGGGCAGCTGTGCTGTTGTGGAGGCCATGTCCTGGCCTCTGCCCTGAGGGAGGGGATGAGGTAGGAACAGGGAGATGGTTGGGAGACCCTGTAGAAATCTGGTGGTAATGGGGGTGGCGGGAACGATCAGGCTCTGGATGCATTTTGAGGGTGCAGGTGGCAGGATTTGCGAGTGTGGAGTGTCAGGGAGGGGGGGATAAGGGGACCATGGGGAGGGAGGTCACTGCTCCAGAGTCAGGTCCCCCCAGAGCTGGTTTGGGCAGGTGGACTTTGCGTGGCCCACACCTCAGCCATGTGGGCAGCTGGAAAGGAGGGCAGACGGAAGTCTGGGGTGCTGGAGGGAGGGTGGGCTCGGGCTGTAGACGTAGCCTGAGACTGCGTGGGTCCCTCAGAAAGGGGGAAGAGAGAAAGCAGGCAGGGAGGACTGAGCCTGAGCCTGAGCCTGTGGAGGGGATAGGGAAGGCCCAGAAGGAGCCAGGACACAAGGGTGCCACAGAGATGCCGCCAGATGTCAAGTAGAGGAGATTCCCAGAGTCACTGCTGCTGACAGGTCACCCAGCCCAAAGCCAAGCAGTGGGCAGGTCCTGGGTGACCTTGGCAGGGGTAGCCAGGAGCAGGACAGAGCAGAATGGAACGAGCCGGGGAGGGGATCGGAGAATAGCAGAGTGATTAAGGGTCAGGATCAGGGGCCATCTCTAGAACAAAGACTGTGCAACAAGGAAGCAGACACGGGGTCATCTTGGAGGAAAGCTCTACAGGGAAGTAGAGTGGGAGAGAGAGGCTGCTGGGGAGGCCTCATGGGCCTGGGAAGCAGACTGGAGTTGTGTCTTTTTAAAATGTTTTTGGAGTTGTGTCTGACAGGAGGCTGCTAGATTTTGAGTGCTTTGATTTAGTTATTTCAAAAAATGCCCTCTGGCTCCTAAGAGGGGAATTCTGGGGCCTTTGATCCGAGCACCTGCCACGTCCCTTCCCTTACCCAGGCCCTTCTGGCCCCCAGCCAGACCTGGCCTCCGCCCCACTGCCTCTGCAGCCAGGCTGCATGGGCCCTCACCACCCTGGCAGTGGAAGCTGGTGGCATGAGGTCTTTGCCCCACGCCGCCGCTGCATGTCCTAGTGGGGCCTGAAGTGTCCTCTGACACCCACCAGACAGGGATCAGGGAGTGACCGGCTGTACTATCTGCCTAGGGGTTGTGAGTCCATCCCAGGGCCAAAGATTGCAGAGCCCTGGGCTGTGCAGACCTGTGCCTCTGGGGATCCTCACAAAGCACCCACTTACGGCGTGAGGACACAGCTGGTCTCAGTTCACCCTCACCGCCGCCCCTGGAGAGGAGGCAACTGCCCTGCTCCTCACACAGGTCAGGGGCCCGGGGCAGGGCTGGGGCTGGACCCGCAGGCCCCTCCAGGCCTCCTTTCTTATGCTCCCTGCAGTGTCCCAGGGCTGAACTCGGTGGGGTCACGCAAGATAGTGTGTTGCAGTTGCTGCTATGTGCAGGAGGCCCGAGAGGGCAGGCGGACGCCCAGATCACACAGCTGTCAGCAACTGGGCATGTCTGTGCCCCAAGCTGTTCCAGCTCCAGCTCTGCCTTGTGACTCGCCTCCCTGGAGGACAATGACCCCTGTTATGGGGTTGCAGGCTGAGGCTGGGGCAGACATGCTGCGGTCAGCGCGGTGCCCACCGCAGGGTGTGTTCTCGAGGGTGAGTCCCTTCCTTCCCCCTCCTGCTTCCGGCTCGTAGCAACATGTTCCAGGCACTCTGCCTGGACAGTGTCCTCTGGAACATCTCAAGACACCCTGGTGTCCCAGCAGGGAGCCAGCCCCACTCTGGGGAGCTCCTTCCAGCCTTCAGATCCAAAGGAATGGATCCCTCACAGAGGAGTGCTCAGCCCTGGGCGGGTGGCAGAGGGGGATGAGGAAGGCTGGGGAGTGTGAGGGGTCCCCTCCCAGGTCTCCAGCATGGTCAGCCAGCCCCGGTGCTGGGTGGGGCGACCCCTGGAAGCTCCTTGCTTATGGGGTGGAGCCAGCAATTGGGGGTGGGGGCATTTTGCACCCACCTGCCAGGAATTGCTGCCCTGTTCCCCACCCAAGCTCAGTTCCAAATGCCTTTTCTTGAACAGGGAACTGCACAGGGCCTCTGTTTCCGGTCCGCATGGCTCCACCGGGCCAGGAACTGGACACAGTCAATGTCCCTGTAAGTCCTGAAGACTAGCAACTCTTAGCTCACTGTCATCAGTCTCGAAGGGGTTGGCACAGATGAGGTGATGCGCCTCGCAATACCAGCGGCCCCAGTCATGGTAGTAAGAGAGACCTGGCTTTATTTCTTCTCTCTTACTTCAGCCTGAGGTCTGGGCAGTGACCGGAAGCCAGGAGTTTGGGCAGAGGGCCCCATACTCTCTGGGCCTTATTTTTCTCATCAGTGAAATGGGGCGGCCTGTCTGCCTGCATGACAGGATGGCAGGGAAGAGCAGCTGAGGCAGAGTGTGGGGAGCACCACATGGTGAAGGGATCCAGGCCACAGGGTGGTCCTGCGGGTTGCAGGAAATGATGCACCCAAGAGCCTCCGTGCTGTCTGCTCAGATCCTCTCTTGGGGATGGGTTCCGGCAGGATTCAGCCCTGCGGAAGGAAGGTTTGAGGTCCACGTGGGGTTGGGGGTGCAACTTCTTGCAGATCTGGAGACGGAAGCAGGGGGCTGGGGGTGGGAGCTCCCTGGTACCTCCTCTCTCAGCACCAGCTACGCCAGAGAAGGCAGCAGGGACCCATCAGCTGGTCCCGCCTCAGTGTCCATTGTGGCCCTCCCTGCCGCAGTTCCCACACGGGGGCTACCTGCTAGGCTTTGGGCTTTGCCCGAAGTGGCCTGGACAATCCCTGCCCTCCAATGTGCCTCCTAGAGGAGCACAGGGCTCCTGCGGCCTTTACATGTTCAGACGAGTGAAGACAACCTCTGGCTTTCCCTGCCGCGGTGCCTCAGTTTCCCTGTGAATACCGCAGCACCGTCACACAGCTCCGATTTGCTTGGCCCCATCTCCACCCAGGCGGGGCACTCTGGAGAGATGTGGGTGTGCTGGGGACCTGTGGGACATCAGAGTTCTGTCCCTGCTCTGCATTGCTGTGCACGGTGGGCAGGCAGGTGTCTCACGTGAAGGGGTCCCTGATTTGAATCCCTCTGGGACAGCTCTCTGTGGGACAGATCTCTCTGGTGGTGAATGCATGAGCTCGGATGTCCTGCACCCTGACCATGGTCTCGGGGATTCTGCCCAAGAAGGTGCCCGAAGGTGCCCTAGGTCTATTGCTCACAGGGTCTTGAATTCACTATATAACCTAGGCCCTCGAACTCATGGCGATCCTCCTGCCTCAGGCTTCTGAGTGCTAGAATTACAAGTGTGCACCACCACGCCCGGCTCTCTGAGATTCGCTGGGTTCCTGGGTGCGCGGTGCCTCCTGGTGGCAACTAGGAAACACTGCTACACTGTTCTGTCCAGGGCCCAGCGGCCAAATTCTCTGCTGTGCAGGGAGAGGGGTGGTTCGAGGGTAGGATGGAGGTGGAAGTAGGGGTGGGGGTGAGGAGGAGAGGCAGGGAAGGCAGTTTTCCTTCCTTTTTGGGGGTGAGGGGAGGCCTGGCTGCTCCATTTCTGGGACACGTGACAGACCTCAAATGCAAACCTGGCATGACATCTGTCCTCAGAGAAACCCGGACTGGCTGGGACTTACCCCTTGCTTTTTAGGTCTCTGGTGAGTTGAGACAGGCATTTGTTCCCGCAAGCTGAGTGGCGTCGACGAGGGGCCTGAGTGCTGGAGACCCCAGTGACGAACCCTGCGGCTGCCCAGGCCTCGGCCCTGACCCTCCCCTGACCTCCCTGGGGACTCGGGCTTCCCGCTGGACCAAATGCCTGTCTCCCTTCTTTGGAGAAAGGTCCATCCTGTGAGTCTTTTCTCAAATGGCCTTTATGTATTTTTATTTATTTTGCAGTACCGGGGATCGAACTCAGGATCTTGTATTTGCCAAGCAGGCACTTATTCCACTGAGATATCTCCCCAACCTGTATGTTTATTTTAAATCATGGCACATATGCACAACATAAAATCCACCACTTTAACTCTCCTTTACATCCAGTTCAGCAATGTTAAGTATATTTCAGTCGGTGGGGCAGCCACTGTCACCATCCATCTCCGGAACTGTTCGTCTTCTCAAACTCAAACTCTGTCTCCATCAAATAACTCCCCTCTCCCCCTCCCGCTCCTGACAATCACCACCCAACTCTGTCTTTATAAATTTGGCTGTTGTAGGGGCTTCATATAAGTAGGATGATATATTTGTCCTTTTGTGTTTGGCTTATTTCACATAGCATAACATCCTCAAGACTCAGCTATAGGCCGCGTATGGTGGAGCACGCCTGTGATCCCAGTATTTGGGAAGCTGAGGCAGGAGGAGTGCCATGAGTTTGAGGCCAGCCTGAGCTGCACAGTGAGTTTAAGAGTTCAAGGCCAGGCTGAACTACATAGCAAAAACTCATCTCAAGAAAAAAAAAAACAACTCAACTCTAGTGAGCAGTGTGTCAGAATTTCCTTCATTTTTAAGGCCAGATAATATTTTCTGTATGTCTATACCACATTCTGTTGACCCTTTCATCCCTTGATGGACATTTGAATTACTTCTTCCTTTTGGGCTCTTTTAAATCATGCTGCTGTGTATATGTGGATTTAACAAGTATCAGTTCAAGTTTCTGCCTTCAGTTCTTCTTGGTATATCCTTGGGAGTGTGATTGCTGGCACTTTTATGTTTAACTTTTGGAGGAACTGCCATGCTGTTTCCCATACAGCCTGCACCATTTTATATTCCTGCCAGCAGTGCACGGGCTTCCAATTTCTCTATAGCCTCACCAACATTTATTACTTTCCAGCTTCTTTATATATATATATATATATATATATATATATATATATACACACACTAACCAACCTAATATATGTGAAATGGCATTTCATTGTATTTTGATTTTTTGTTTGTTTGTTTATTTGAGACAGGGTCTCACTATGTACCCCAGGCTGGCCTCAAACTCGTGGGATCTTCTTGCCTCAGCCTTCCAAGTGCTGGGATTACAGGTGTACACCACCATGCCTGACTTCATTGTGTTTTTAAATATGCAGTTCCCCAATTATTTGTGAAGGTGGATACTCTTTCATTTGCTTATTGGTCTGAGAACTTGTTAGAAATGCAGATTTTCAGGCCCTTCTAGGGGCTGGCTGAATTGGAAACTCTGGGGCCCGCAATGTGGGTTTTAAGCTGCCCTCCCTCCAGGTGGGCCTGATGCAGTCATGTTGGAGAATCGCTGGTGTGGGCGTTCGGCCAGGCACTTTGCGTTATTTCGCTTATGGCATTATAATGATCCTACTTAACAGAGGAGAAAACCGAAGCTCAGAGAGGTGGAGTGATTTGCCCCAAGTCAATGGAACCTGACAGCGAAGCCTTACTGTGTGGTCTCACCCCTGGAGCGCATCGGGCGTCTGGGATGGATTTTCCTGCATGGCCAGTAGAGGGAGCACTTGACCCAGGACTCAGCTTACGGGGCGGGGGTGGTGGTGTTTGGCGCTGCAGAAGCGTGGAGAGCAGAATGCCGGCTCGAGAAGCAGGGCAGGCACTCAGGGCTCAGATCAGCCGGTCAGCCCCGCGCTTCTTACCCGACTCTCGTCTCTCCTTGCGCTTCTAGTCCCTGAGTACAAAGATCTCTGGGGTGGGGACTCTGGCCCACTTGATTGAAGTTTGTGAGGTCCCATTATCCGACTGTGTGACCTGGGGCATGTTGCTGAACCACACCGAGCCTCAGTTTCCCCATCTCTAAAATGTGGGCAAGGATCCATGAGAAGATGCTCCTGAAAGGGACTTGAAGCCAGGCAACCCTTTCCCACGGGTTGAGATGAATGATGCCTATTTTGGGGACTGGAAAATTGGATGTTTACTGGGTGCTACGTGTGTGCTGAGTGCTTTCACTGTGGGGTTTTCTCATATGCCAACATAAAATAAGGGCATTGTCCCATTTTACAGGCGAGGAAACTGGATTCGGACAACAGAATTGCTGGCTCTAGGGTCCCATAGTCAGGAAGCGGCAGAGCTGGAGTCCAAAGCCAGGTCCTGTCTTCCTCGGGCCACTGTCCACAGCGAGGGCTGCTGTGCAGTCCCAGGAGGGCAGAGAGACGGGGAGCACAGATGCTTCTCCCCCTTGGTCTCTAAGGTCAAGCTGCTGCCTCTGGCTCCCCCTGCTGCCAGCTCTGCGCTCACGAGCAGATTACTCTGCCTCTCTGAGCCTCAGTTTTCTCATGTACACCACAGAGATGATGACCCTTGGGTTGGTCAGGATTTTAACAATGAAAGGGAACGTCCTGTCTCGCTGCACAGGAGGCCCGAGGACAGAGCTGGTGCCAGGGATGGCCGTGATAGCCGAGCCTTCCCTGTCTGTTATTCCCCCTCTCGGTCTTGGTTTCTCTTGGTTTCTCAGTCTACCTCTCAGCCCTCTTGGTGGTGGCCGTGGTGCTCCCACTTTGTCCCACTGCAGAGGGCTGAGGACAGTGGGTGAAGACAGGAGGACAGGGCCACAGCCATCATCACGCTTACTGCTTCCCAGCTTAGCCAGCCCAGGGAAAGAGAGCTTCTCCACCAATATCCTAGCATAAAATCCTAGGGAAGAGTCTGATCGGCTGGCCTTCTCTGTTCCTGGGCCAATCACTGTGATGAGGTGTTCCAGTTGGCTGGGTGTAGGGCAGGTGTGTGTCTGTATGGTTGGGAGGGGGTTAGAGCAATTGGCATCAGCTAACCGGTCCGGTACCAGCACTGTTCTGAGACCTTATTGCATTCATGCATTTAATTTTCAGTCATGAGCCCATTTGACAGGTGAGAGGACTGAGGCTAGTGAGAGCAGTGGCACTGGGATTTGAGCTTCTCTGGTTCTGCAACTTGTTTCCATGCTCTTGGTTCACTTGCAGGGAGGAACTGCTGATTGGCAGATGAAGGCAATGTTTGTCCTCTGTCCCCATGAGATCCTTTGATGGCAAGGTGGGCACACAGCCTGGGCCCTGGCCTCATGGACCTGTGGAGTGAAGATCCTCTCCTTTCCCTTGAGAAATTGGGGCAGACTGGCTTTATCCCCAAGGAGCTGGACAGAGCTGCCCCATTAGAAGCCTCTGTGGACACAGCCCCAGCCTGGAAGCTCCAGATGACAAGGCTCCTGGCTGGGAACCTGGAGCAGAGCATTCGGTCCATTCCCTGCTCCACTGGACAGAGGCCTCTCAGTGTGAGGGAGCCCGATGAGGGGTGCAGGGCCCTGGGGCCTGGCTGTGGACTCCCCCCCCCAACCCCCGGGCATAGAGCTGCCTGCCGTGTTATCCTTGGAGCTGGGGCTGGGCCCTGGGCTGTGGGCTCACCAGGGGCCAGGTGGGCCTCTGCTGGGTACACAAACACCACCCCTCCACCCAGCGCTGGGGAACAAGGCGAGACTTCAGCAGGACTTGATAAGGTTTCCAAAAACAGATCAGGGGCTGGGAAGTCTGCATTCCTCCTCCTGCAGGCAGCTGCTAATTTATGCTAAGCAGATGCGTGAAAACCCCAAGTCCCCAGTGGGTCCCCAGTACGGGGAGGATCCAGCTGGCTGGGCAGGAGGATGAAGTGGACCTGTGTTCCTGTGCCTGCCCGCTCCTTGCCCTTCCCAGGGCCCCTGTTCCCCGGGGCTCCTGCACTAAGGGGCCGGGGCACTGAGGGCCGTGGTCTTAGTGCTGGGCGCTGAGGAAGGGTCAGGGCCACTCTGCTGCTGGGTGGTAAAGGGCCAGGTGAGGACGGACGCAGGCTCTGCGCCGGGCCCTCAGTGGCGCTGACCCGCTCCTCCCCTCCCAGGCCTCATGGTGGCCGTGGAGACAGAGAGGCTGGGGCGGGTCCAAGACTTGCTCCAGGCCGCTTGGAAGTGGAAGCATCTGGTGACAGCTCTAGCATCGGGTGACTAGAGGCTGAGCTCTTGGACTGGCCACGGACAGCTGTGCCTTGGACAAGGTGCTCAGTCCCGGCTCCGCCCCTCCTCAGTGGGGGTGGCAGGAGTGCTTCCTGCAGGTGGCTCTGGGGGGTGAAATGCAAGGTGCGCCCTGGTGATCAGAGCACAGTGGAGTTGGCCAAGGCTGTGGAGTTGCGCCTGCGTCTGGTGACTCTGGAGCCCAGGTGGGTTCTTCTGAAGGCCCCAGGCTCTTTCCTTCCCAACGAGTTCCTCCAATTGGACAACCTAATGCAGAGTGGGGACAGGGGAGTCCCCGGACCTGCTCTGGATCCTCTGTATCTCTCCAGGGGCAGCCTCTCCCTCCTTCCCCAGGGTCCCCTTCTGCTGTGAGTGCGCAGGCTCTCGGGACCCCTCTGGTCGTGGTGCGACCTGGGCTGAGCTGTATCTCACCTTCACCTTGCTGCACCATCCCAGAAGCCCCTTCTGAGGCCTCCTTACTGCTGCAAGGTCGGCCCTGTGCCCCCCACCCCCCGCAAGACCCAGCTCCTTCCATTGCTGTGACCTGGCTGGCAGCCCAGATTCACTCACTCATTCATTCATTCATTCATTCGCATACTCCTCACTTCCTCCCCTGCCTCCCTTCCTGTCCTGGGGCGCGTCCCTCCTCACCCACGCCCCCAGCTGCATTCTCCCGCAGCCCTCCTCTGCGAGCTGTCACTCACACACGCCCACATGAGGTGCGATGGCCTGGTTGCGGGGCCCCCTGGCTGCCTCCTACTTGTGTCTTCACACGGGGAAGTGACTCCCGAGCCTCAGTTTCCCCAGATACATGGGTAGGAGGGTGCCAGAGGCGGTCCAGCCTCCTAGGACTGCTGGAGGACTTAAGTAAAGGCCATGGCCAGCACTGAGACACCCTCAAGGACTGCCCCAGGCAGAGGGTTGTCCTTCCTGCTGGGCCCCCTTAGGCCTTGAGGAGTGGGCTGGCCTCAGCCCTCTCCAGGCTTCTCTTGATGGAGCCCCTGAGCCCTGAGTAGAGCAGGGCTCCCTGGGCTTCCAGCACTTCCTTGGGCTGCCCTAGCCACTGGGATGTGGATGCGCCCTCTGGAAACCTGGACTTGACACTTCTGAGGAATTAATTTAAACTTTCCATGGAGGATGTCCTCCCACCTCTGGCCAGCTGAGTTATTTTGGGACGTCTTGGCCAGGGCAATGGGCCCTCCTCCAAACACACCTGTCCCTGTGATGGGGCCTAGATACCCCCACACATCCTTGTGTCAGCCTTGCTGGGCTCTGGGGCCAATCAGTGGCCAAAATCCAGTGTCCAGGACCCCCTGGCTCGGCTGGGTGGAGTGGACACAGGGCCATACTTTGTCCAAGCTTATTAGTGGCAGGGCGATCTCTGGGACAAGCAGGGGCATCTTGAACTAAAGAAAAATAAAAATAACATAAACAACCACCACATCACACTCTGTGAGGCTCCCACCATGTGACAGGGTGTGTACTGCAGTGCGAGGTCAGGAGAAAGCCAATCATGGTCACCTGGTCACCGGGACAGGCGGCCCAGGACGTAGAACAGCTTGGCAACTTTCTCGCTGTGCAACTTCAGCTCAGAATGGGCTGTGGCTGAGTGTCCAGGTGTCCAGGGCTCCCGCTCCTTCCCACCACGGTGCCCCTAGCCAGAGGCTCTTCCCTAGCTCTGAGAGGCGATACCAGAGACCAGTGTCCTCAGCTCTCTTGGGAGGGCCACAGAAGGTGCCCTTCAGGCTGGCCTGTGTCTCTGCAAACCCAGAGATACACACCCTCAAGATGGGGCTTCCTCAGAGTGTCTGTGGGGTCCCCTCACGGTCTGGGGCTGAAAGACCCACTCCCAGCAGGGAGGAGGGAAAGGACAAAGCTCCAAGTGTCCAAGAGGAGCTCCTTGTCTTCCTGTTTTTGTTGTTGTTGTTGTTTTGAGACAGGGACTCTTCAGCGTATACTTGAATTCACTCTGTTGCCCAGGCTGGCCTTGAACTTGCAGGCAATCATCCTGCCTCAGCTTCTCAAGTGCTGGGATTACAGGTGTGCATCATGACACCTGGCTTTGTGGAGAAAACAGCAGGGGAGGCAGCTGCCATTTATTAAGCATCTACTATGTGGCAGAAACAGTCTTATTTAGTGTCCAAGCGCAGCCCCATGGTGGCAGATTTGTCTGTGCAGAGGTTGCTGGTGAACACAGGACAAACAGCTGCTCTGTATGTAGCATTTGGCACTTTCTGCAGTGTAAATGTTTCCATGAGGCTGAGGGGGGCCCTGGGTGCAGAGTCAGGATGACACGGGCACAGTTAGCCCCCACAGGTGGGATGAGCACCCTGTCCTGGGTGCCGTTGCTCCCACGCTTGCCCTGTCTGAGCCAATGGGCTGCAGTCTCCACTCAAAAGCTGAAGAGTGCGGAAAGTGCCTTCTTTCTTCTCCTGAAAGCACCTTGATTTCTGTTTTTATCTTCAGCCCCCAGTCACTCTGCTCCCTCTGGCCCACTGCCCCTTCCCCTGGGTTGTCTAAGGCACAGGTCATGCCCGGGTTCTGAAGGGGACAGGCACGGCGGACCAGAGCATCCTCTCCTCTCTGCTTTCCCGTGTTGTCCCTGTTCTCCCAGCCTTTGTGGGGACACTTACCACTGAGTCTTCTCTTGTTCCAGCTCAAAGTGTCCCCTCAGCCACCAGCTCTTTGGGGCCACGCTGGTGCCATCCCCATGCCCCTCTAGGTTCAGGGGAGGCATCTGATGGCACCTGCTCTTCCTGGGTGCCCGGTTAGCACCAGGGGCCTCCTGCACCCATACCTGGCCTCTCCCTCTGTCTGAGTCTCCACAGTCATGCAGGACAACTCTCCCAGGGTGCTGGGGACCCTGGCTTTCTCCACTGCTCCCTGCACCTTCCCTGGGGCCACACTGTCCATCCTGTGGGTCCCCACATCGCCGAGCCACGGCAGAAGCCAATGGATCTGCTCAGATAGAGATTGCAGGCTGGGGCCAGGCGGGAGGAAAGAGAAATCCTGGAGACGGTGGCGCTGGTGACTATTTCAGTGATGACCAGGTGATGAAAGCAGCTGCAGTGGGAGGAACGACCCAGGGGCCCAAGGCAAAACAAGTGGAACCACATCCCCTTCCCCCAGCTTCCCAGGAGCTGCTGAGAGCCTACGGGACTGAGCCCTTTGCTCTTGGCTCCATGGGACCATTGCTGTGGGAAAGCTGGGAGGCCCAAGGGAACAGGGAGGAGGACGACGCACCGGAAGGAAGGCGTGGCTGCCAGTGCCCGCTGCTGCACTGCTGTGTGGCCTCAAGCCCAGCTTCAACTCTCTGGACATCCATCCCTCATCTCGTTTCCTGGGGAGCTTTGAAAGCAGAGGGACAGGCGGTGCAGGAGGACGTACCCTTCTCCTTGGGGCCTCTTTAAGCATCTGGGTTCTAGTCTCAGACCTGCGAAGCCTCCTTCCCTCCCTGACGGTGCCAGATACCCAGGAAAGTGGCAGATGCAATACTAGCAGCTTTTCTTCCTTGACCATTTGAAAATAAGCTGCCGCCAAAGCTTTCCATCGTCCACCCCAACACCTGAGTGTCTGTGTCTGGGATACAAACACTTAAGCATGGAACTATGACATCGGCCCTAGGGTCCCTCTGGTCCCCCTGGGGTCTCAGGCCCACCCCTTGAGTTGACTTTCTGTCTCCTTAGCCTCCCTCAGCTTGGAACAGCGGCCCCTGGCTTCTCCCCTGGAAGTCCTTGACCCTGGCAGAGGGGGCCAGCTCTGCGTCGCTCCTCCTGCCGGTCTGTTGCCTGGGTTAGATCCAGGTGGCAGTTTCAGAGAGACTGGGCCTCCGCAGAGCAACACAGGTCTTCTCGCCGTATCCGCCTTGCGCCGGAGGTTCTGATTTACTGTGTAGCTGCTGAGGTCAGCTGGGTCTTTTGGGGTCCAGCCTGTAGGCATGGCCACTGCCAAACTGCTGTTTCTCTCCTCTCATCTAAGAGGATGTGGGGGGCGAGATGCTCTGTGACTTCCGAACAGCCCGTGTCTTATCCACATTGTCTTTTATTCATTCACTCGTATCAGTATGAGCTTCCGGTTGCCTGTTTTTCAATGGGTGATTTAATGGGGCTTCTTGTTTATTCTGACATTCAAAAGAGGTCAGAAGTCACCCCTTCTTGCTGGCTTCTTATCCCCAAGGGTGTCCCTGTCTTTCTCTGAGTACTACTCCTTACTTTCCTGCACAAAACAACGCTCTGAGATGATCTTGTCCTGTCCTTAGCCTGACCCCGCAATCTGCCATTTCCCCAAGGGCTAACTTTAAATTTTTCATCAGATTCCCATGCGGCTATGGTTTTGTGTGTGTATGTGTATATGTATGTGTATGTGTGCATGCTGCATGTGTATTAAAATAGTTTATTTCTGAGGCTCAGTGTTAAAGAAAAACAGACTGTAAGTTTTATAACTGTGGCTGACTAGTTCTTGTTTGTAAAAATACACCGACAGCTTTAAGGAGGGGGCGGCACAGGAGCGCCGGCTCTGTGGTTTCTGCCTCGCCTCTCAGCCTCTGAGATGCGGAGCCCAGAGGGGCGCAGGTGAGGCTGGGGCCCTGGCCAGAGCAAACACAGCCCCTACAGCCAAAGCAAACAGTCCATTAGCGCTTGCAGAATGGAGGAACCTGTGGCTGGTGCCCGACAGACTGGGCGGACTGAGGGGTGCACAGGAACTTGCCTGGGTCTCAGGGTGGAGGGGCTGCCAGGAAACGTCTCTCTGTTTTCTCCCTTTTTTCCCCTGGGGTGTGTCTGCCTCCCCCTATGGATTCTTTGAGGCAGCAGAAGCCCAGTCAGGGAACCCCAGACCAGGAGTTAGGAGTCCTGAGTTCCAGACCTTGGCCCTGCCCAATTCCACTGTGGGACTCTGAGAGTGATTATCTGAAAGATCTCCTCTCCCTGCAAATGACCAGCTTTGACCTTCTGCTCATCTGCCAAGTCAGGTCTGTGAGATCAGAATTCTTCAAGGCCCAGATAGATGTGTGCAGAAGCTGGCGGGGAGGCCAAGGGAGGGGCCCTTGGGGAGCTGGGAAGTATGGCTTCCAGTGGTATCAGAGCGGAGTGTGGGGCAGGCCCTGTGGCTACTTCCACGGCATGCAGCCCCTGCTCCCTCTCCTTGTCACACTGCTTCCTGTGGGTGCTGCCTCCATGATGGGTGCTGTAAGGTTGGGCTGTGACATGTGGCCCTGAGGAGCAGGGAGTGGTGGCTCAGTGTGGGAGCAGACGGCCTGTGTTCCAGCCTTCATTGCTGCCCGTCCAAGCTCCCCCAGAACGCATGAGCCTCTGTGCACCTGTCCTCTGCTCACTTGTCTGTGACCCTGTCACCCGGGCCTCCTAATTTTCTTTTTTTTTTTTTTTTTTAACCAGAAAAGCCATAAACAATACATAAAATACAAAGTTATACAGAATATAGTAGGAAATTAGAACTGGATGTTGTATTACATAGTTATCTTCACATTAGTTAACACAAAAACATTCAAGGAAATACCAAATTATAGAGAAGATAGTAGGGAATTTGCACTGGATGCTGTATAATATAAAGTTATCTTCACTTCTGTTAATACAAAAACGATTGAGGAAATACAGAATTATAGAGAACATAGAAGGGAATTAGCTCTGGATGCTGTCCTACATAATGTCACCTTCACCTTTGTTACTCAGTTACACAGATGATGGCCCATTTGATCATTCAATTTTTCTCCTCCCTCATCTCCATTGCCCTACCACTCAATCTGTCATCTTCCCTGTGATAATAACTGTACTCCTGGGTTTATCTATATCCTTGGACTCTCGCCTTGGGAAGAGATATAGCTGCCTCAGACTATGCTATAACATACACAGGTGTATACAAACTACCATGGTTGGAGGTGGGAAAGCACATATGCTCACAGTGGACTGCCTGGCTCCACCCTGTCATCCTGCTATGGGTGGGGGTGGGTCCAGACCATGAGGTGCCCTGAACGGGGCCCTCAGCGGAGCAGCCACAGGGCCCACTGTGGAGCAGCAGAGGAGCAGCTGCGGGGCCCACAGCGGGGCAGCCGCAGGGCCCACAGCGGTGCAGCCACGGGGCCCACTGCGGAGCATCCGCGGGCGGGCCTCCTAATTTTCAACCCCAGTTGTCCGTACTCGCTTCAGGGGGACTCAGTGACCGGGCCACTGGGACACCCTGCCCCTGTGTCTCCTGCCTCATTCAGCTCTCAGAGAGGCCAAGACTCTGCTTCAGCTCGTCCCAGGCCAGGATCTGAGTCTAGTCTGCCACTCACTGTCAGCTGCTGGGCACATCACCCAACCTCTCAGAGCCCTGGTCTTCTTAACTGTGCAGTGGAAGAGTGAGGCAATGAATCCATGGGTGGTGGAGAGGATTGAACCTGCTAAGAGTGTGCTGCAGTGCTGGGTCTCCATGCAGATCCGGCTCCACGCCCAGATCACACCTCAGCACACATGGGCCTCATGCAAATCCTGCCTCCTCCTGAAGTTGGCCCTGGTTATCAAGGCCTTGGCTGAGCCTCTACTGTCAGACCCAAAGCAGAACTAACTTTGAAGAATGGGAGAGACCAGGGAATAGGAGGGGGTTTTAAAAGCACCTCACACAGCCTTTGCATACCGAAGCTCACAAGGAAAGGTGTTCTGATCATACCCAGGGCTAAACTGAGGACCAGAGGAGAAGTCTGGACACAAAGCAAATAAAACAGGACTGACTTCCAGTGTTGTATCCAGGACATCTGGTCTTGAGATCTGTACCTCTTCCCTTCAAGTAACTCAGGGCAGCACCCAGGTCATGTCAGTAGACCAACGTGTTGGGACAGCTACTGCATGCCTAGCATACCCAACCTGCTGGAGGCGCTAACCCAGAGCAGCATACCACTAGGACGGGGAAACAGCAAATCTGGGCCTAAAGCATGGTAAAAACCAGGACACGTAAGTAATTCAAAGAGGGAGTGATTTCACGATAGCATGAAAGTATTAAAACAATACAAGGTATTTTTCTAGACATATAACAGATACTGTTAAATTAAAATATCAGTGCGTTCCAGCACCCTTTAAAAATGGTGGGAAAAATCCTTAAAAAACTAAACAACCTAAAGATTCTTACAACTTGCATTACAAGCTAAGATGAATTTTTTTAATATATAAAGAACACTTCCAAATCATTAAGAAACAAACCAATAAGTAGAAAAAAAATGGGCAAAAGATAAGAGCAGTTTCAAGGAAAGAAAATGCAGATGTTCCTGAGTATATTTATATTTAACTTTACCTCTATAAAGAATCGAACTGCAATGCAAAACATTTTCACCTATCAGATAGGCAAAGATCACCAACTTTGATAGCTGTTGGCATGGCTGTGGGAAACAAGCAATTGTTTTACATTGCTGCTGAGGATATAAATTGACACTCCATGAAGAGTGATGGGGCAGAATTTATCAAAGTTGGAGCGCTCATACCTTTTAACCCAACACTCCCTCTATTAGAAATCTAATTTACACACATACTCAAGCAAGTGAGAATTATGCATGTACAATCAAATTTACTGCTATAACATTTGTAATTGCAAAAGACTAGAAATCAGTGTCCTGCCACGATGGGAGTATGTTCTCCTACTTTCATGGATGGAAAATCTATTCCCCGAATTCCTATGTTAATGATATTTCAAGGCAGAGCCTTTGGTAGATAATTAGGATTAGATGAGGTCTTGAGGGGGAAAGCCCCAGGGTGCAATTAGTAGCTTTATACGGAAAGGAGAGAACCAGCCTGCTCTTTCCTGATGGTGCTTCTGCCACATTATGGTACAAGGGAACCGGTGCCATGGCCTTGCCCGTCCCGGCCCCCAGTGCCCTGAGCCAAAGAAACTTCTGTTCTTTTTAAAGTACCCCGTTTGTGGTATTCAGCTATGGCAACAAACAAGGACTGAAAGCTTTACCCTGGTTAAAGGCTATTTAACGATGAGGTGATTTCCCGAGCCCTCTGCAGCCATAACATGCGATTAGATGAAACGATCTCCAAACAGAGGAAGCGAGGAGCACACAAGTAGGAACTTCCACAAAGGGACGTGTACGTGTGTACACAGAAATGTCGCAAGGAAACCGCAGACGTGGAGTGCTAGCGTGTGCTGCAGGGTGAGGGAGGGTGGCACCTATGGCCAGCGGCAGGGTGGGTTCTTGTTTTGCATTGTGGAGCCTTTTGTATATTTTTACTTTTGTACCACATGATTTTGTTATGTGTTCAAAATCAGTATTTAAAGGTGAGGGGCCAGGTGGGGCTTTATCCACAGGGAAGGTGGTTTCGAGGGCCATCTCGGGCATCCTGAAGGGGAAGGGGAGAAGACGTCTGCACCTTTCGCTTGTCAAGTTCTTTGCAGTCCTGAGGAGTATTTGGAGGTCCTGGGGTGCGGTGGAGGGAACCAAGATCTCACACCTGAACCCCCGTGCTAAATGTGCTCCACACCCAGTCTAACTCACTGCTGTGGGCTCAGTTCGGGAGCATATGCCCATTGCCTCCAAGGTCCTGGGATAGTGGGCACCCCTGCTTCCTCTGCCAACTCAGGGAACCCTCTGTGGCTGGGCCCAGCCCCCGCTGCTCCCAGGCAGGGCACATGGCCACATCACTCGGCAGAGCGGTGGGGTGGGTGGAAAAAGTCGACATCAGATAGCCAGATGGGAAATGGCGTGCCTCTCCAACCACAGACACCCCCACACTTCCCTCCCTGTGAGGGGCTCGGGGCGCGGCTGAGGCTGGTGACACCAAGACATCATCAGGCCTCGTTCCTCTGAGTCCTCTTGGCCAGGGCATCCTTGAGTTGAGAGAGTGTGGCTGGCCCTGTCTGGGGCCTTGGAAGAGGCGCCAGGATTAGGCTGTGCCACAGAGGCCTTGGCTTCACTGGGAAGCCACAGGCAGAGCAGCAGCCAATAACTCAGGGCTGTGCTGGGAAGGAAGGGACCGTGGAGGCCACAGGGAGCCACGGGGAGGTCTTGAGCCAGGTAGGGCTTGTTGAGAACCAGCCTTTAGGCAACAGGGAAGCTGGTAGGGTGGGGTAAGCATGGGGCCTCCCAGCCACCTGCTGAGTCCGAGTTCCGCACTCTCACCTTATCTTCATAGTAATTCCACAAGAAAGGCTGGCCTGCTGTCACCTCCATTTTACCAATAAGGGCACTTAGCCCCAGAGAGGCCATGAGACTGGCCGTGTCACACAGCTCCCCGGGCAGAGCCGAAACGTGAGCCCAGGTTTGTGCCCCCACCTCCAGCCTGTGGACTTCCCCACACCCAGTACCTCTCACAAGAGGTATTTTTAGCTCATGGGTGTCATCTCGGTCCTGCCTTTTACTAAGAGCAGGTATGTCACCTGCTCCTAGGATCTCTTACTAATGCTGTGGTTATTCCTGGCCTCCACCTTCCCACTGGGCTGTGACCACAGCCTGAGGTGCAGGGACTGTGTGTGGAGACCTGGCCCTGACCTCCGTATGGCGGTCACCATGGCACCACCAGGGCCCAGCAGCGGGCACACAGTAGGTGTTCAACAAAGACTCTGTTCACTGAGTAAAGAAATGAAGCAGACGCTGCTGGCTTAGCCTATCACACTGTCGCCTGGAGGAGGGCAGCAGCACAGAGCAGCTTCCCCGCACAGTGAGGCCCACACATGCCAGGCCCTGGAACCTCCCCCTCTACCTCTGGACGGGGCGCCCTCATGTGCCAGGAGCTAGTCTCAGGACTTCTGCAGAGTCACTTCAGAGGTACAGCCTACAGTTGGACCCCATCCTGGCTGGTCCCCTCATTTGCCAGAGACTTACTTGTTTGGTACACAGCTATGAATTGGCGGCCCAGCCCAGCTTGTTAAAGAACAGGGGCCCGAGGTCGGGGTGTGACAGCAGACCCCCCCCAGCCCTCCAGGCCATAAGGGAGGAGCGGAGTGGGCTGGGCCGATAGCCCCTGGAGCCTGCTCTCCTGGCCCTGTCACCCTCTGCTCACAGCTGAGCCCAGGAGAGGTGGCAGGGCTGGACCTGGCGGTGGGGCAGGAGAAGGAGGGACAGGCTTGGGAGGGGGCAGGGAGTCAGAGTGCCCAGTGCTGGGTGGAGACGAGGGGAGGAGATGGAAGAGGCTGAGGCTGCAGTCCCTGGTGGGACATGGAGCAGTATGAGGTTGCCCTGGGTGGAACATGCAGGGGGCAGAGGCTCAGCGGTCAACCAGGGCAGGGATGACGGCCTGAGGACTGCAGTAGGGTCAGCTCCCTCTCAGCTCAGCCTCCAAACCTGCCTGGGCAGGCCGTGCCCAGTGCTGCCAGGGTGGGGCCTCAGTCACAATTAGGCTCTTCAGCTTGCAGCTGGCTGGACATGGTCTTTCGGCACTTGCTTGCAATTTATGGGCGTCCTTGCAAGGGCTATGGGCAGGAGGCCTCCCAGCTGTTTATCCAGTGCTGAGGAATTTGAGGGCCGTGACAGCTCATTCTGGCTGGAGAAGGTCCAGCCAGGCGCAGCTGCTTAGAGAAACCTGCCTGGCTCCCATGCCTGGCTGGGAAGGAGTCACGGCTCATAGCATGGACTTGGGCCCACCCCTGAAGTTACTGATGGAAAAAACAGGTTAGAGTGTGAAGTGTGACCATCCCCAAGTCCCACACCAAACCTGTGCTCTAGTGAAACTCAGAAGCCAGGCTAAGGGGCCGAGTGAGAAATTGCCTTGTTTGCCTGTGGTGCTATTTATTGGCTCCCCCACTAGAACATTTGCTCTGACAGCGGGGACCTTGCGACTTCTGGCGATGTCTGAACCCTTAAAACATGCGTCTTGTTGAATGTACGAAGAAGCCGGAAGACCTGGGTAGTTTCTCGTTAAAAGATGTCCAGGGGTGGGGTTGCAGAGGCTGGGATAGAGGCTTTCTGCTGCCACCAGAGTCCAGGGCTCTGTCTTCTCTGCTTCCACTATTGCCTGAGTGTATGGTCTTTGTCCTCATGGTTCTAAACTGGCTGCTGTTCCTCCAGGCAGTGCACCTGCATCTCTGGCAGGAAGAAGAGATTTAGAACAATGGATAGAAGGCGTGTATTCATGGAGCATGTCCCTTTTAGATCAGAAAACCGAGTTTCCTAGAAGTGCCTTAATAACACCTTGGCTAAAGCATTTGTTCTCTTCCTTTGCTTTTTAATTTTAACCTCTCTTCGGCGCACAGCCTATCACTTGTTTGGTGGTTTTGTTGTTGTTTTTATTTGATTACACAAAAATCCCCATATCTGGGGGAAATACCCTGAGAGATTGTTCTTACTGTGGTGTCAGTTGTAGGTGTGCTACTTTTGCCACCAACCTCCTACAGGACCAGGATCAACAAGGTTCTGTCCCAGCGCAGGGCTACAAACTTGGAGAGGGGTCCTGCCAGAGGCTGATTTTAACAGGGGATCACTCTCCGGCTCTTCCAGCAACCCTGGACACAGTGTGAGGACAGGAATCAGGGCCAGGTGGGGGGCTGATATTCCCAGTGCTCATCTCCCGCTGGGCAGTGCTGGCTGTACCCATGGCCCAAATCCTGGGCTCTGTGGGTGCCCAGAGCCGATCTGCATCCCAGAGCCCTGGCAGGGCTCTTCTGGCCATTTATAGCCCATGTGCCCTCTCAGCCCTGGTGCCATTCTCCTGGGGCCGCCTATGCAGAGACTAAGGCAGCACGGATGAGTGTAGGGTGTGACATAGCCTTGCAAGCCATCTCCTTGGCACTGCCAGGCTGAGAGTGATGCCTCAGGGCAGGGCCCTTGGAGGGCCTGGCTGTCACTGGTCCAGGCCCGAGGGCTGTCCTTGTCCTGTTGATCCACAGGACAGGGTGGTGAGCGGTTGCCATGGCCGTGTGACCTAGCCCTGGGGAGTGGCTAGGCTGGGAGCAGAGAACAAGCTGGCTGTGGTTTCATTAGTTTTCCAGGACCTTAGCCTTGGTTCTGCGGGTCCATCTGCACCTCAGGCCAGAGCGTGAGGGGAGGGCAGCTGCGAGGGAGTCACAGGCCAGTTGCCAAGCAGGAAGACAGTCTGCAGCAGGGAGAGATCTCGGGTGCTTCCCCGGGCTGTCCTCACTCTCTTCCCTTCCAAGGCACTGTCCCCAAGGAGGATCTGCTTTCTAGAAGGCTCACTGCTGACCAGCTGTGTGTCCTGCAGCAGGCCATCGCCTCCCCACCCCAGGTCAGCACATCAACACCTCTCCTTTCTTTCCTCCTGGCTGGGCCTGGGGCTGGGGCTGGGGAGGCTCCCCTGGGAAAGGGCTTAGTTGAGACAGAAATAATTCCAGCAACAATCACAATCAAAATAGTCCCTGTTGTGCAGACAGCACTATGACCCCAACTCTCCCAAATGCCTTATCTGGACTAATCGAAAAGACACATGACCCCAGACTCTTTGTTTAAACATGAAACCTGGCAGAGTAAGGAGTTCTATTTTTACCTCTGGGCTTGTGGGCGGGGAGGGAAGTTCCAATAACGTTCTTCTGGCTTCACAAAGAAAGCAAAAAAGTAATTCTGCCTTTGAGGAAACCAAGATGAATGTTTAAATATTAATATGCTCCGGCAGTAGGCAATGGAGCAGGACAGCCAGCCAGAAGCCCAGACTTTTCCAAGTAAAGATGACTTTTCAGGATATAGGGATCATCCTCAAAGTCCAGGAGTCGTAGAAAACTCCTGGGTCAGAAATACCTATTGCAAGGACAGTTTCCCAAGCAGCGCTGACTCAGGCCTGTCATGGCACACAAACAGGGTCATTCCTTTTCAGGTGGGTGAGTTTGCTGGGTCTGAGTTTTCTAGGACCTGTCGGTAAGGAGGGTATAGAACTTGGTTGGAGCTGGGCATGGTGGTGCATGCCTGTAATCCTAGTACTCTGGGAGGCTGAGGCAGTAGGATCACAAATTCGAGCTCAGCTTAGGCAATTTAGTAACAGTGAGACCCTGTCTCAAAATAAAAAATGAAAAGGGCTGGGCATTAGCTCCATGCAGAGGCCCTGGGTTGCATTCCCAGCAGCTCAGAGCATGCGATTTATTTATTTATTTTTTTTGGCAGTACTGGGGATCAAACTCAGGACCCTGCGCTTGCTAGGAAAGCACTTATCCCACTGAGCTATATCCCCAGCCCCTAGAGCATGCGATTTGAACTGAAAAGGACAGAGATTGAATACAGGGTGACTGCAGTCTTGTTTCTCCGTGTGTATGTTCGTATTTAATCCTCACACAAGAAATGGGGGTTAGCATCACCTCCACTCAGTGCAGAAAGGACTGAGGTCCAGAGAAGCTCACGGCTTGCTTGGCATCACGCAGTGAGGAAGTCACAGGCTGCACTTGTGTGGATGAGACTGTGGTCTCCATGGAGGATGTTTCAGCGCTCCAGCTGCACCATGGGCTTTGCTGGATTCATTTCTTATTGCTACTCAAACAAATGACCACACACAGCACCAAAACAAAATGTTTTTTTAAAGTTTTGAGACAGGGTCTTGCTATGCAGTTCAGGCTGTCCCTGAACTCACTATGTAGCCCAGACTGGCCTCGAACTCACTGTAATCCTCCTGTCTCAGCCCAAGTGCTGGGATTATAGGCATGTGCCACCACTCTCAGCCCACAGTACACACCACATCTATCTTACAGTTATGGAGGCCAGAAGTCCAAAATAGTTCTCCATAAGCTAAAATCAAGGTTTGGATCCTTTAGAAGAAAATTCATTCCTTGACCTTTTTGAAAGCTTCTAGAAGCCACCTGCGTTCCTTGGCTTGTGGTCTCTTCCTCCATCTTCGGGGACAGCAGTGTGGCATCTTCAGATCTCTCTTGGGGAATCCAAGATAAATTCCTCATCTTAAGACTTTGAATTTACTCAAACTTGTGAAGTTCCTTTGCCACGTGAGATGACGGACAGGTTTCAGGCATTAGGAGGTCTGTGTGTGTGTGTGTGTGTGTGTGTGTGTGTGTGTGTGTGTAGGGGTAAAGGCTCCCACTTTTGGAATAACAGTCATTCCCCGCTCAGGGACTTGTGGGGAGGCCAAGCTTATGTTCCACAGGGACTGAGTAAGGACCCCGGCAGGGACGTGCATGTGCTAAAGGCCGGGTTCAAATTCCGGCTCTCTCTCTACCAGTGGCCTGAGTAGGAGAAGAAGGAAACAAACAGATGCACCATGTGACCTGATTTCATCTGTACCACAGTCTTGCGGCGGCATTTAGCACATGTGGAAACAGTAGCTCAGCAATTGAGCGGCTTTCCTGAGACCGTGCAGCTGCTCAGTGGGGAGCTGGGGTTTCCCACGCCTGTGATTCTCAGGGCAGTGATGCCCACTCCACCTCCATGGCTGTCTGCCATGTGTGTGTGTGCGCTAATGTGTCTTAGTGTTTTCTTTAAATTGGCTTACTACCTTTTAGTTTAGTTGTATTTGTTTTAAAATGAAACTATATTACCCCTATAAATGGAAAATCACAGAATTCATGGGATATATATATATATGTAACCATATACTGTCATATTATACTATTATACTAATGTACTATATAACATAGTATACATTAAATTTATCACTATCAAAATGAAAAACGTTCATTTTTTGTTTTGTTTTTTGCTTTTTGAGACAGGGTCTCACTGCGTAGTTCAGGCTGGCCTTGAACTCACTATGTAGCCCAGGCTGGCCTCAAGCTCACAGCAATCCTCCTGCCTCAGCTTCTGGAGTGCTAGGACTACAGGTGTGCGCCACCACACCCTACTCTATCTAGATATGGGTTTGGCCATTATCCTGGCTTCCAAGGGTGGTGGTGAGCATCCTGGGTGGGGCACACTATGTAGCCCAGCCCTAGCAGGTGTAAGTGCTGAGGGTCTAGGCTCTGTCTTCCCCTGGCCCCCTGAGGTGGCAGCTGGCCTGCAGAGCTCTCTGAGGCCGCTGTGGCCCTCTCCCCGCCGCTTCCCCACCCAGCTGTGACGCTTATGCCCCTGCTGTCTGGGGCAGGGCGGAAGTAAGGCGGGCAGCCTGCAGCTTCCGCTTTTCAGCTTCACTCAGGGTGCTGGCTCCTTCCCCTCAGTGCCTCAGAGGAGGGGACACAACACCATGGCCCCCCATGCAGCCCCCATCCGCCAGATCTGCTGCTGCTTCAATGTCAAGATCGCCACCACAGCTCTGGCCATCTACCACGTGGTGAGTGTGCGGCCAGCTGGGGCTGTGTGTGCCTGCGTGTGTGCGTGTGTGCATGTGAGAGACTTCTAATCAGCTGAGCCTCTCCAATGGGAGGACTAATGCCTCCCACCTCCCCAGGTGCCCTGGACAAATCTCTTCCCACTTGAGTCTCAGTCTTTCTCTCTCTCAGGGGGAAGGAGCGCAGCAGACCAGGGTGGAGGGAAAGCCTGCCTTCCAAGCCTTTTAACTTAGCTCCCTCTGAGGCTCAGTACTTGCCTCAGTCAAATGGAGCAGAATGGCAGCCCCAGGGGCATCACAACTGCAGCAGCAGATGTGAAAGTGCTTTGGAAGCAGGGATCTGGGAGGAGTGCAGGCAGGGGTTGCTCCAGGATGTGCCATGGGCCCAGGTCTAATTCCTTCCTCCAGGTCTGGAGCATCCTGGGCTGCTCTGAGGTTGAAACCTTTCCTTCATGCTTCCACTGTGAGGTAGGGGGCTCAGCCCTCTTCCTTCTCAGTCCAGACAGCTCTGGCTTCTCCTCAGCCAAGCGAGCTTGAGAGCCTGGGCAGATGTGTAAGTGCCTGGCCCCAGCTGTCTCAGAGCAAAAGGGAGTGGCTCCAGCGGTTCCTCTGTGGGGGGTGGTGTGGCCTTTGTCTCTTTGTGACCTTTGGCAAGTCACAGCCTTAGGTCAAGGTTCCCCACTGGACTCCGGGGGTAGAAGATCAGGGTTCCTGTTGTGTCCCAGACCCATACCCCACCCCTGACTCCTGGCCACTTGCAGCTGCCCTAGCCCCAGGCATCTTCTTGCTAGGGCTGCTCAGAGCCTGTGGCTAACAGTTCTCTCAGGGGCCTGGAGGAGCCCAAGGCTACAGTGGGCTGCTGAGACTGCTGAGAGCTGGCTGCGTTTGCTTCTCCTCACAAGCAGGGTGGCCAGGGCAGTGTCAGAAGTGAGCCTTACAGGCTAGTGCCACTCAGCAGTTAGCAGACCGCTCTGGATCCAGACTCCAGGGTACAAACCCTAGCTTCCTCATTTCTTAGCTGTGCAGCCCCGGGCAACTTATTAAACCTCTCTGAGCCTATTTCCTCAACCTGAAAAATGGGGGGGAAAATAATGCCTGTTTGATAGGGTTGTTGTGAGGGTCAAGGAGTTAATGCATAGGATAGTGCTTAGCTTATTAATGCTAAGGAGTTCATGCATAGGACAGTGCTTATTAGTGGTGTGTCAGATGTGCCACCTGCTACCAGTGCGCTTGGACCCAAGCTGTTGGGGTCACAGGGCGCCAGTTTCAGGAGGAGCTCAGCTCCTGCTAATGTAGGACCTGAGAGGCAAATGATGCACTGTCTGTCCCAACATGAAGTCCTTTGGGCCTTCAACCCCTGAGAGTGCAGCACACTTAGAAAGACAGTGTGGTGGGCAGAGATGCGCCTGCAGAAGGTCCCTGTGTCCTTACCCCAACTCTGCCTCAAACTGTGTGGCCTTAGACAGCTCTGTTACTCAGCCTGGTTCCCCCTCATAAAGTTGGACGTATGTGGGGGTATTTAGGGGTTTGCTGCAGGGGGTGTCAGAGGTGGAGGCCTCCAGGGTTCAGGCAGGTCATGTGGGCGGCTTTGGCGGGCAGAGGGACCTGTGGGGGGCTCTTGCTCCGTCCACCCTGTTGGCTGCTGTGTTTCCAGTGATTGTTGTGGCAGAGGAACGTGGCCACTGGCCTCAGTGCTTCTGACTTGTGCATCAACAGGACGCTGGCTTTCACGTCTGGGCCGCCTATGCTTCAGTGTCAGTGACCAAGGCCAGGTGAACGCCGGTGCGGGCTGTGCAGCACGACTCTGCAGATCTCCCCTGTGCTCTTATCCAGGTCCTCACCTGTGAGCTTGGCAGGTTGAGTGATATGCAGTCCCCATGTGCAGAACTGGCGGCTGTGGCCAAGTGATCAGGGACACACCTTGGAGCTGGCACTGTGTGCACAGGAGATGCAGTCTGGCCAGGGAGGCGTGGGCAGGGGAGGAGAAATGGGTTTGCAAAGGTGTGCCTGTGGGACTTGTCCAGGGGCCACTGCAGAAACTGGCTGGAAGCTGGAGGAGGAGGAGGGAACAAGGGCCCTGTGGGGAGCTAAAAGCCTGGATCTTCCCTCTAGAGTACCATGCATATTTGAGACTGGGTAGTTGTTTGTGCAGGAAGTTGAGCAACATCTTTGGCCTTTGCTCAGCAGACGCCAATAGCACCATCCCATCTACTACCTATGTCCCTAGATCAGAAGCACAGTGGCTCCCACCAGAGAATCACTGCCTGTAATGTGGGTCACGGGGAGTCATGGAATGTTCTAGGGCCAGGGGAGGCATAAGAACCTGGAAGCTGGATGTCCAGCCAGTCTTCTTTAGCTGACTCCAGTGGGGGCTTATCTTCCTGTTGCCTTGTCGAGAGGCCCCTGCTCCTTCCCAGAAAGGGTGGGGGCTGTGGGCTTTCCCGCAGCGCAGCCTTCGGGTGGCAGGTGCACTGACAAGACCTTGAACATCTGCATGGTAAGCGACGCCACCGTGCAGATGTGCCATTGCCCAGGTTGGTCGTCATCTGGAGCCAACCATGGGTGACGGCTCTGTGCGCTGTGAGCTATTTGTGGACGTGACAAACCCTCTGGGGAGGCTTAAATTGGACCCTTGACGTCCTGGGAGAGTGTCATGCTTTACCGAGCTTTAGGGACGTTATGACGAGAAGTGGCTTTCGAGCTAGTCCCTTGGTCTCTGGCTCCGGGGGCTGGGGTCTTGCTGGGTTGTGGGGAGCATTTTCTGGGCATTCACATCCACCCACAAAGGAAGTTGGGGGCTCTCAGTTCTGGCTGGTCATCAGCCTTGAGTGCCCTTTACCAGTCGCAGGAGGTGGGGAGACCCAAGGGACCCCTTTGCCCAGAATTCTCTCCCTCCCTGGCCTTTTCAGCCTTGTGCTCCTGGAATTCCATCTTAGAAATGCATGTTGGGGTAAAAACTTACACCTGCTGTGATAAAAAATAAAACAAACCCCAAGCCCCAAAAAACCAGATTTTATCTGCAGAAACAGGATATGTCAAAACCAAGCGAGAGAAGGAAATGCACTAATGCTAACAGTGTTGTCTCTGGGCTATGACGAATATTCTACTTCTTCTCTACTTTTCCATATTTTCCATATTTGGCGCAATAAACAAGTACTACTGCTGGATGTGATGATGTACACCTATAATCCCAGTATTCAGGAGACTGAGGCAGAAGGATTGCTGAGAGTTTGAGGTCAGCCTGGCTACATAGTGCATTCAAGGCCTGCCTGAACTAAATAGCAAGACCAAACCAAACTAAACCAAACCAACCAACCAACCAACCAAACAAACAAACAAAAAGTAAGAGTATGTGTTTGTGCGTGAGTGAGATCAAACTCAGGGCCTTTACACAGAGCTACATCCGCATCCTCAGTCCTATTTTATTTTGAGTCAGGGTCTGTTTAGGTCACTAAATTGCCTTGTGATTCTTCCTCCTCAGCCTCCTAGAATGCTGAGATTACAGGCATGCACCAACCACTGTGCCTGGCTACATATCCTACTTTTCAAAGTAAACTGCTCATTTTTAGTACAGTTTTATATTTATGGAAACACTGTGAATGTAGCACAGAGAGCTCCCTGTACCCTTAGAAGGTGCCACCGTTAATGTCCACGTGGAGGTGGCACAGTTGCCATAACTGGCTGTTCGCCCTGATGTGCTGTTGTTACCTAGGGCTCCTGCTTCCCCCTCTTTCCCTCAGCTCTCCTGATACCCTCTCCTGCCCAGGACCCCACCCGGGGCCCTTCTCGGGTCCACTCATCACTTCTTAGATCCCTCCACGCCCTGACGGTTTCTCCGAGCTGCTGCTCCTGGTGACCCGGATGGTTGTGAGGCCTCTGCTGCCCTGGGTGTTTTGTTGACTGCTACTCAAGGGGACGTTGCCTGGTGGTTTTCTGTGACCAGCCTGGGATCATGTACATTTGGGTGTTTGTTTCTTCGTTTGAGACACGGTCTTGCTGAATTGTTCGGCCTAGCCTTAAACTCAATATGTAGCCCACGTTGGACTTGAAGAACTCAGGGTGATCATCCTGCCTCAGCCTCGCACTGTTGGGTTGGGATTACAGGCGTGCACCACCATGCTCAGCAGATTGTGTGCATTTGGGAGGGAGAATGGGGGCTCTGAGGCCTGGCCCAGCCCGGAGGGATTAGACGCCCAACGAGAGTCGTGGTGACCCTGCCTCGGGGCTGTATCCACCAGTTACCCTCTGCTCTGCCTTGCGGGGTTGTGCTTGTCAGAAGGAAATTCTTGCACAGCCCTCCTGCATGCACCTCCTGTGGGTGGAGAAGCTCCATGGGTTACTGGGGGCTCCTAACGGGCTGGAGGGGGCTTGTCTGCTCTCCCCACTTTCTGTGTCCCTGGATGATGCGTTTCTGTGTATTAGAGGGACTTGCGGGTATTTATTTATTTATGTACTTCTGGGAACTGAACCCAGGAACTTGGCACCAAGCTACGTCCCCAGCCCTTTTGTTTTGTTTTGAGATAGGGTCTCCCTAAATTACCGAGGCTGGGTTGGAGCCCAGGCTCTCTTTCCGTTGTTGTTTTGGTTTTTTGGGACACAGTCAGGCTGGCCTTGAACTCACTATGCAGCCCAAGCTTACTTTGAATTCGCAGCGATCCTCTTGCTTCCGCCTCCTGAGTGCTGGGGTTACAGGTGTGTGGGACCACAGGAGGCTGGGCTGGAACTCTTGACCCTTGTGCCGCGGTCTCCCAGAGCGCTGAGATCATAGGCGTGTCTCACCACACCCTCCTTATTTGTTTTTATGCTTGGGGCTGCAAGCCCAGGCTGATTTATCTTGTTGCTCAAATGCTCTGCTTTTCACATACGGAAGAACCATGGAGCCTGGTGACTCCCAGAGAGGTTGCCCTGCATTCTGAGTTGTGCCTTAGAGCAGCCTCAGGCCAGGAGGAGGCTGACTTCCCTGTTTCTGTGTTCTCCTTGCGGAGCCCCAGTCCACCTGGGAACACTGTGACAGTGTGACAGATGGCACTGCTGGCTGCTGTGGGGGCACTGGGAGGCGGGGGTTCAGGGAAGGCTTCCTGGAGGAGGTGTCACACCCAAGGATGTGCAGGATTCGCTTTTCTGTGTTGGGTAAAGGGCACACCAGGTGGAGGCAGCGGTGTGGGCCGAGGCTGGGGGGTGGCAGGCGCCTTTGTTGTTTGGAGAAGCCGGAGGTGCATCAGGCAGACTCAGGAGGGACCCCCGGGTGTGGGCTTCACAGCCACAAGGAGAGCTTGCTGCTCATTTTATTGGTGAAAGAGCAGAGGCCCAGCAGGACACGGATCTGCTGCGGGCACAGGAGGAGGCTGGGGGCTGCCTCAGGCCTCTGGGGCATGCACACAGGCGGGTGAAATGAGAAGGGATTGGACAGAAGCTTCCTTTCCAGGACCAGGCTGGGTCCCCATCTGTCCAGACTGCCCTTCCTTCGTGTGGTTTCTCAGCATTCGTGTCTTCTCTGGTCCGCCTCAGGGGAAGCTTCTGCCTCCAGGAAGCCCTCCTAACTTGTTCGCCTCAGAACTCCTGGAGTTCCTTCTCTACCCCACTTTGCGGGCAGAACCTGAAAAGAACAAAGGCCCATCTCCGTTGCTCCATGGCCATGCAGCCCCAAGCAGACCAGTGCCTTAGTTGTCTGGCCCTCGGTTTCTTCACCTGTTAACTGAAACTGTGAACCCTGCCTCAAGGCAGAGAAGTGTGGAGCTGGGTGGCCCTGGTGTGTGCAGGATGAGAGTCCACGGCAAGGACAATCCTCTTTTGAAAGCTCATTTGTTTGGGATCCAAAAATGGATCCTTGGGGCTGGGAATATAGCTCAGTGGCACAAGCGCCTACCTGGCAAGCACAAGGCGCTGAGTTCGATTTCCCGTACCCCCCAAAAAGGATCCTTGGAAAGTCCCCTGGCGAGGGTCTGTGCAAACCTGCCACCTTCATGCCTGATGCCCTGGGCTGGACAGAAGCCTGGTTCTTTCTTCACTTGTGCTGCTCTGCATCCTTCCTGGGGGAGGACCCACTGCCCTCCCAGCGCGTGGCCAAGGGCCCTGACAGAGCTGAGTTTTGTACCCCACCCTCTGCTGACACTGGTCCCTTGAGGAAGCTGTGTCCATGGGACGCAGGAGGCTCTGGGGGACAGGTATGGAGTTAGACACTTACTGTTACATGAGGCCCAGGGGCCCGTGAGAGTGGTTACTCTGCTTTGGGACCCGGGTTAGGACAGGCCAGAGCCCAGACTGGGCCCCGTGTCCTTCCCACTTCCCAGTCTCAGGCTCAGGCCCAGGTGCTTCTGGGAGCAAAATGAGATGGTGGCCCTGGCAGTTGGAGGTCACCTTACTTGCCATCAGAGGGGCCTGGTTGGGAGAGGCATCTACCTGAGGGGTCCCCACAGTGAGGGCCTGGAATCTCTTAGATATGCCCCTGACTGGAGGGCAGAGGCTGGCCAGGTCGAGGCTACCTGTGATTGCCTGGTCCTGAGCGCCCCAGGAAGTGAGGCTTTTATTTTGAGCCCAGAGCAGTGGCCCGGAACCAGGACATTGCTCTGAGATCACTGTGAAGCCAGCGTTGGCCTCCCAGGGGGCCCCACCCTGCCTAAACAGGGGCACAGAGTCCTGTGAGGCAGGAAGCGGAGCGGCAGCTGCTTGGGAGCGGCCGGGAGACCCTGCAGTCTTGGTTTCCTCCCTGTCATGGGTCAGCCCTCCCTTGGTGAGGACCTCCACGCTACAGAAGAGGAAACTGAGGCTCCAGGGGCTGAGCAACCTCCTTACAGCTGGTGGTAGATAAAAGAACAGAACCTGTAGTCCTGCTCCAGACAGGACAGGGGAGGGGCTGTCTTCACCTGGGGGGACCCTGTTCTCTGAAACCAGCACCCACATCTACAGATAGCACTTTCACCTGCTGAACGGGAAACGGGTTAGTACCGAACCTGCCTCTGATGTCTGAGCCCAGGAGGACCTGGCATCTTGGATGCGCAGTAATAATAGTGACAACACTCATTGTCACGATTGTGGACCTTTGCTCTCGAGGTCCCTGGGGAAGTGATGGCTTGGGGAATGGTTTGGGGGGTGGGTATTCAGGAAGTGGAAAGCAACTAGGTCTTGGGCTAAGCCTGGAGACCAGCTCTGAGTCCCCACATGGCTGCCCTTAAAAGAGACTTAATGACCTCTCCCCGTGGTTGTCTGTGCCCCTCTCTGACTTGGGGACCTCAGCCCAGTGTCCCGAGCCTGTGGTGGTACAGGGGTGGACTCTCTGCCTTCTGTCCTAGGGGCACTCGACACTGGGCTGGCTTTCCCAGAGGCCTGGGCTGGAGCCGGCTGCTGGGCTCCAGCTGCGGCCAGTGTTGTTCTGCAGGTGGCAAACTGTGTCAGGCCCCATCGGCACTGCCATGCTCTGTGGCCCTCAGGGTCTTTGCACGCACTGTTGCTCCCTGTGAAGCCTGTGGACCTGTGTGTTTCCAGCTACATTCTCCTCATCCAACCTGCTGCACACCCCCTGCCCAGGGGCGCACTCCGCAAGCTGCACACGAAGGACCTTGAGCTCGAAGGGAGAGTCTCACGGTCCCCTGGATGCACAGCCCATGCTCAGCCTTGGCTCATGCCATTTGCTCTGCCTGGACAGCGTTCCCAGCATTTCAAGAGAAATCTGGAAGACTCGCTCCCTCTGAGAAGCCTTCCCTGAGTCCCTGCCCGGATCCTGAGCTCCCAGGGTGTCCTGAGTCCCTATGCACTAAGATCCATGTGTCATGGGGTTTGGGCTGCAGGCTCATGCAGGGCTTGGCCTTGTTCCTTTTCAGAGCCTCAGGTCCTGTAGTAGGTGTCAGCCAATCTCTGCTTTATTTCTGCCAACCTTAGTGCATCATCTGCTCATGGAGATGTTTGGGTCCCTCAAGGGCACATCTTGAGGATTGCTCACAAAGTAAGCACACCCAGGGGGCCTCACCAGGACTGAGGACCAGTGTGAGGCCCCAGCATCGTGCGTCATTGCCCCCCAGCTTCTCTGCCTGCAACCTCCAGCTGAGAGCACAGGCAGCTGCAGAGTCCCACGTAGGCAGCTTCTTTCTCAGCAGTCACACTCTGAGCCACACCGTGCTGCATACGCAGCTCCGTTTTGTCACCATGGGTTAGCACTTCAGGGTGTGAACTGGCCAGAAAGTGTCTGCATCTTCCCTACAGAAGGGTGTTGGGCTGCGACAAATGGGGCCTGGCCCCAGGACCGGTGTTGGTGTCCACCTGCCAGCCTGTGTCCCTGAATCACTGTCTTCAGCGCTAGACAGATGTCACTGCATTCACTCACCATGGCCACTCTCCCAGGCTTCTTCTCTCTTTTTTACAGCTGGGGAAACAGGCGGAAAAGCGAGGTGGCTTAATGAGAGCCACAGAAGGCACCCGGGGCTGTACCGGGATTTTTTTTTGTTTTTTGTCTTTTTGAGACAGGGTCTCACTATGCAGTTCAGGCTGCTCTTGAACTCACTGTGTAGCCCAGGCTGGTCTCGAACTTACAGTGAACCTCCTGCCTCAGCCTCCTGAGTACTGGGATCACAGGTGTGTACCACCATGCCTGGCCTTGAAGTGAGCTTCTAGCTGAGATCTGTGAGCCTGAGTCTAGGTAGAGGGGGGCAGTTATGTGAGGGGTGTCAGTGGGGGAGGGTGGAAGGGGCCACAGGTAAGGAGAGAGGAGCTCGGCTCCGGGGGGCCAAGGCAGCTGGCTGGCTTGCAGCTGACGGTGTCACCCTAGGATGGGGAGTCTTGATGCTATCTGGACTCGATGGAGAGGTGGCTGGGGAGATAGAGCAGTGGGGGATCGGCCCTCACCCAGCCGCCCTTGATAAGCTGGGGCAGGAAGTGTGGGCAGGGGGAGGGCTTCCTCTCCCTGCTGACGCATGGGGCTGTCATCTGCCTTCTCCCAGGCGACCATCGGGGACCCTAGGGAAGTGGGGACAGGTGAGGAGGAGGTGATAATCACCATCTAACGTAAGGGCCTCAGTGTGGTAGCCTAGGCCCCCGGCCCCAGCAGGGACCCAGGGACAAGGTGGGCACCCCTGAGATTAGTGGCAGGAAGGGGTACGGCACTGGGACCTGATTGCCAGCTGTGTTATCTGTGGGGAAGGGTGTGGCAAGTCGCTGGGCCAAGTCATGCAGGAAGAGCCCCTGGTCTTTAGGACAATGGGAGCAACCTCGAAGTTAACAGCTGGGCAGGTGCCCTGCAGGGGCCGGGCCACACACAGAGTTCAAACTTGACCCTGAGAACCACAGAAGGCGTGAGGGAGGGTCCCCCCACCTCCTCTGAGTCCAGGAGGGTCCAAGTTAGAACTGGGTGAGCTCGTCTTCCCCTGGAGGGAGTTGGCCTATGAACCCTGGGGTTGGGGGGGTCTGAGGTCACCACCCCACCTATGTGATCTCCACCCTCACCACACTGTGTGTCCCCATTATTGTGGCCCCCAACAGTGTCATCAGCATCACTGTCGCACCGTGTGCCCCTGGTGGTGTATCTGGGCTCCTCCCAGGCTTTCCACTGGTGTCCCTTCCACGGCCACCACCCCTGCCACGTGTGCTGTCACCCCGTCATCACCAGCTGCTCCACTGCCCCCGGCCAGCCCGTCACGCCACATCAGCTCCAGCAGTGTCACGTAGCTCTCCCCTCGGTACAGTGGCTGTCACGGTCACCTGTCCTACACTTCCCTCTGCGTTTCACCTGACTGTCACCATGGCCACGCTCAGTGTCCCCCTGCCCCCTCCTCCCCACCGCCTTTGCTCCCTCCTGCATGACCCATGCCTTCTGAGCTCAAGCTGCGGGTTGCAGCTCAGAGCCGCCAGCAAAGAAACCACGTCTCCTGTCCCCTTAGCCATTTCCTCCCTGAGCAGCTTAGGGAAGCGGAATGGGGAATTGAGAGCAAGGAGGACCGGGGAATGGGCAGAAAAGGGGAACGGAGAGTGGCATGGAGAGGCCTGGGCTGAGGGGGCCTGGGTGGCTGGTGAGGAGCTGGGAGGGCTGAGCTCATTCTGACTGTGCACGTCGTGCTGGGTGACTGAGAGCTGGTCCCTGCCTCCCTCTGGACCTCATGTCCCCACTGGTAGTGTCCCTTTTCTCAGGGAAGAGAAAGCTTCCCCTGGGGGATACAATCTATCTGCACAGTCAGGCCCCTGGGCCTTTGCACATGACACTATCACTCCTGGGATGCTCTTTCTCATTGCTCTTGGAAAGGTCCTATTTCCAGAGCATGCTCTGTTCACACCTTGGCTTCCCCTGGAGACTGACACTTTCAGGCCAGAGTGGGTGGCTAATCTAGACGACGACGGAAGCAGTAGGTGTTCACAGTGTTTCTGAGGGTGAATCAGGCCCCTAGTGGAAGGGTGCTGCTGCTCTGCATTGCTGGCCCAGGGCACGTGCCCTGCCCTTTCACCTCCCACAAAGTGGGGCCAAGGCAGGTGTGGTGATTACCCCCAACCCCCAGTCCCCCGGTGAGGAGCCTGAGGCCCAGAAAGGTTAACAGCTGACTCAGAAGTGCAGAGCTTGGGTTAGGCCCAGGGCCGTCTGACTCCAGGCCCCAGCTCTGAGGCACAGCCACTTGTGGAAAGTGAGGGAGCGGGGCATGAGAAGACAGTGGTGGGGGACAGCTGGTTGGCAGAGGCTAACTGAACATCGTGGAGGGGAGAAGCCTGGTGCCCAGGGCAGGGCGGCCTAGAAACCCAGACTTGGGGCTCTGGGGCTCTCCCCCGATCTGGGTCTGCTTGGGGACTTGGGAGAGCCTTACTCCTAACGGGTAGGGTATAGCTGGGTGGCTGCATGAGTGGGAGCCCCCATCATGTGCAGGAGTTCTAGCCCCATGACCTCCTGTTCAGTGGCCCCAGGTGCAGGTGGAGATGACTCCTCATCCGGGGAAGCTGAGGCCTCCTGGTCCCAGCTGTTGTTAAGCTCCTAGTGTCTGTGCTTGGGGTGGCTGTCCTGGCGAGGCTGTGAGAGTGAGATGCACCAGTGCCCATCAGCCCAGCCCTGAGAGGACCCCTGGCTGGGGAGCAGAGGTAGCAGGGTGCTCGTCCCTGCCAGCCAGGTGATGCAGAGTAGGGGGGCTCAGCCTGTGCCCCTCAGCCTGGTGCACAGGTCAGATCACAGAAGTTGGCTTTTCTCTGTGCACTCTCCCGGGCAGGAACCGGCTCTTCTACTGAGGCTGGGGGAGGTCCTGAGGTCGCCCCACTTGTGGCCTTGGGCTAGTTGCTGCCCTCTGTGAGCCTCAGGATGGGGATGAGTCCTTCTCCCCGCCTGCCCAGGGATGCCGAGAAGGGGGAGTGGGGTAGAAGGAGGCTGAGTTGGGCATGCACTCGGGCTGCAGGGAGAGGGCGCTGCCATCTGTCTCACTCATCGTGGTAGCAGGCTGGGGACAGGCAGCGAGACCCAGGAGGAGGGGCTGCAGGGCAGGCAGTGGAGAGCTTCAGACACTGGCTTGGCTGTGAATCCTAGTCCTAGAGAGGACTGGCTGGCAGGCTGTGACAAGTTCCTGGACCTCTCTGGGCCTCGTTCCCTCACCTGTGAAGTGGAGGCGGGACTGTGAAGCCCTGTCCTGACTGGTTATGCCCGGGTCCCTTGGCATGAAGTTAGGCATGCCAGGTCCTTTCCAACCCCTTCCCAGGTCACCAGCCAGAGGATCTTATAAAACAAGTGGATGGAAGACCTCCTAGAAGTGGCAATTGGGATTGTCTGATTCTGGGCTTTGCTTTGTATCTCAGAGAGTCCTGGGTTCTTGGGACTTCAAAAGTCTCCTCATGATGCACCTGGTAAATGCCATGATGTCTAAGCCCAGTGGCAACTCATCTGTGCTCTGCTTCCATACCCCCAGTGATGGGGAGCTCACTGCCTTGCAGGGCAATGACTTCTGACTTGGGCAGAACTATCAGGTGCCTCCCTTTCCCTTTCTCTCCTTAGGGTGAAACTGGGAGGAGAGGAGCTAGGGCTTCACCCCGGGGGCAGAGTGAGTACCTTTGGCTCCAGGTTGCTTCCTGTGAGCACCACCACAGCCCCAGGCCCCTGGCTCCTGTGAGCAGAGCCTTTCTGGTCCCTCTGCACCAGAGGGCCACAGGGTTAGCTGGGTTTGAATCCAGCTCAGTCCAATTCCAGAGCTGGTCTTCATCAGTCTTCTATGCAGGCTCTTTCAGAACCCCTGAACAGGATGTACCAAGGCAGGAAGACAAAACAAGATCTCTGTCTGAGCTGAAAAAGAAAAAGAAAAAAGAAAAACCCACATAGTCAGCTAGGGCAAACAGATGGTAGTTGTCTGTTGGCTGAGCCTGATTTGCCAGTACAAGGCCACCTAGAAAGCCCATGTAAATTAGGCTCTATTAATAAAGATAGAGCACCCACTCAAGGGAGGGGATAATCATCACAGAGGCCCGATGAGGTTGTCTACTGTGACTCAGGGGCAGATGCTCTCCAGGGCTGCCTATGCCCGTGCTGATCGCTGCAAAGACCCTGAGCTCCAGGAGGCTCAAGGGCCAGAGCCTGGTGTTATAATAGAGCCAGACCACCCATCGTGATCACAAACAGCTCTTCTCAAAGGCTGGGCCTGATTCTGAGTCTCACTTCACAGTGGCCTTCTATCCTAACTACTAGAATTAGCCCCATTTTGCAGATGGGGAAACAGAGGCACAGAGATGTCAAGTATCTTGTCCCTAGTCACACGGCTGGGAAGCAGAAGGACCAGGGTGATAAGCTGGAGCTTCCCTCTGTCTAGGCCACTTTCTTAGGGCTTCCCACCTCCCTGTGACCCTGAGTGCACATACACTGATGGTGCTGTGTTCTGCCCCCAGGTCATGAGCATCCTGCTGTTCATCGAGCATGCGGTGGAGGTGGCCCATGGCAAGGCTCCGTGCAGATTGTCCAAGACCCTCTACCTGAGGATCGGTAGGGCTGGGGGCGTGTGTGGGGGTGCTGGGGCCAAAGGGTGGGCTCTGGCTCACCCTGCTGGGTGGCACTCGGTACACCTGCCAGCCTATGCCGGTGGCACCATGCTCTGCCTGGCACGCTAGAAGGCAATAGAAACTCCTCCTAGGGTCCCACGGCCTCCCTGACCACGCTCCAGCCCTGCTGACCATGCCCACCCTGGCCCCCATCACCACATTCCTGTCACTCACGGGCCACTTCTCCAGCCACCTGCCCCAGCCTTCCTGGTTGAAGTAGGGTTACCCCCTACCACTCTGTAGGGCTCTGCGGCCTTTGTCCCTCAAGGCTGGGGACTGTACCCGGGCAGGCTCGATTTTCCTGTTCACCCCATGTCCCCTGTGAGCAGCTCCCGAAGTGTGGTCCCTGGAGCCTTCCTGGGGTTCCCTGGCACCGCAGACCCCTTGACTCTCCCTTCCCCTCTTTCAGCGGACCTGGTCTCCAGCTTCCTGCTCATCAGCATGCTGTTTGTCATCAGCCTGAGCCTGCTGGTGGGCGTGGTCAAGGTAGGAAGGGGCGCTGGGGCCCAGCTGCGTTTCTGCCCCTCTTGCTCCTGCCCACTAAGGGTGGAGAGCCGGGTCTGCACCCTAGAGGTTTTCACAGCTTCCTTCGGGAGCCTCCTTCCCCAAACGGCTCCCTAGAGGAGACAGAGGCATGCAAGGGGAGCCCACCTATCCCTGGGCCCCAGGGAGGCAGGAGGCTAGCATCATCACACTGCCACCAGAAAGAGTGCTCTTCCTAGGCTGATAGGCGCTGGCACTGGTGGAGTGGGCGGAGTGTTGTGATGGTTTGCTGCTGATCTGGAACGTCTCTACCTTGCCTGAAAGCTGTGATTCATCCCTCGATAGCTCGCTCTCTGGGAACCCAAGCCCCAACCACCTCAACCTCAAGTCCTCATTGCACTGGATGGCTGCAGAAGCTCCTGCAGAAAATTGAAGGGTCCTGCTAAGAAAGTGGAGGAGGTTGTCCCCAAAGACTGATTCAGTTGGGTTGTCCCTGTCACCTCCTGGGTGGTTTTAGACACCCATATGATACATTAGGAAACTATCCTTTCTGTGATCTGTCCCCAACTGTGGGTGCATATGTAGGAATATGGGTCACTCATTTTCAATTGAAGGACAGGGACTCCCAGCCAGGCCTCCTGGGGCTATTCCTATGACTTCATGCACCCTGCAGTAGCTGGCAGAGGAAGGTCACTGACACCAGGGCAGACACCCAATCTGAGCTTGCGCTGACCCTTCTGCCTCCGGGACCCGGCCCCTGCTCCCTGGCCCACTCCTGGATGCTACCCGTGTGTCCCTCCCCAGAGTGTCCCCTCTGGTCCTTTCCCTGTAAGATGGGCACAGTGCCCTTCCATGCTGGATTCCTGGGGCAAATTGAGCCAGGTCCTTCTCTTAGAGCCCTGATAGAGGGGCACAGTCCCTGAGGCCCCCTGAGACACAGAGACCCCTCCCCCATCCCGGGAGTCATTCAGAGGAGCGTGTGACACAGGTGTGTGCCGGAGGGCTCAGCAGCTAGGGAGGGAAGGGACACATGGCGCCATGGGGCGCTCTGGCTGGCCAAGGGGCCGCAGTGACAGTGTGGGTGGGGCCTGCTTTCCAGAACCGGGAGAAGCTCCTGCTGCCCTTCCTGTCCCTGCAAATCATGGACTTTCTGCTGTGCCTGCTCACCCTGCTGGGCTCCTACATCGAGCTGCCCGCCTACCTCAAGTTTGCCTCCCGGACACGGCCTGTGAGTAGCAGCCGGCTGAGCGGTGGGGTGTGGAGGCCATGTCCTGGCTGGTGCCAGGTCTCCTTCCTGGAGGCTGTGTCTGTGTGTGCGGCCCGTGGCCTGTCCCAGAGGCTCCTGAAGGGAGCCTTGGGAGTGCCCCAACTGCAGGCTGCGTGGCTTCAGGTGGTGGACCCAAGGCAGGGGCATCCATGTGCAGCCCCATCCCCAGCCCCAAGAAAGATAGCAGAGGTGGCCAGGACCACCGCACACAATCACCCACATGGGGGTGACCATCAATGGTGTGGTCCCTCCAGACTCGTTTTTTTACAAGTTCCCCATTGTTGTCCTTGAAGAGGCTGAGGTGCTACACATGGTCGTGGGAGTGCCCTGGGCTGGCTCCATGAGACGCCGGTTCTAGTCTTGGGTCTGTGGATATCCCTGGCTGTGACCACAGGCCATCCCTTTCATTTTTCTTTTCTTTCTTTCTTTCTTTCTTTCTTTCTTTCTTTCTTTCTTTCTTTTCTTTTTGTTAAACAATCAGATTTTAAAAAATTATTATTTTATTTATTCATTCACACCTTACAAAACCTAGGGTAATGCTGGTGTCTACTAGGAGCTTTCTATTTTGCTGACCAGAGACTGACTTAATTCATGAATGCCAAACCAAAACCAACTATATCTATAATTTGTTATATTATCTCTTGCTTTGGTATAAAATCAACATGACCTTATTCCTGTTAACTACAATGAATTTGATCCTGTTAGCAGTATACGGATATTTTTTTCTTTTCCCTTCCTTCCTTTCCCTCTCCTCCCTCCCAAGTTCCTCTCTCTTTTGAATAATTTCTTCCAATTTCAGTTTCTATTATATATTTTGGCTTTTAGTTATACTTTCAGTTTTTCACACCAGAGAGACCATGCAATGTTTACACGTGTGTCTGATTTATTTCACTTAAGAGTCTGGTCTTAAGGTGCATTCATTTAGCTATAAACATCTCAAGGCTATCCTTCTTTATGGCAGAGTAGTACTCCATTGTCTGAAAAGCCTTGCATCTTTTTTTTATCCATTCATCAATTGATGGGCATTTGGGCTGTTTCCAAGATTTAGCTATGACAAACTATGCTGCTATAAACACATATGTGCATCTATCACTGCGGTATGATGTTTAAAATTTTTTGGGAAGATACCGAGAAGAGGAATAGCTGGGTTAAATGCAACCTCTAGTCCTGCTTTTCTGAGGAATCACCACACTGATTTCCACAGTGGTTGCCCCAGTCTACACTGTCACCAACAGTGGAACTGGGTTCCTTTGTCCCCACAGCCCCGCCAGCATTTGTTATTGGTTAGTGTCTTGCTAACAGCCACTTTTTCAGGAGTGAGAGGGAACCTCAGTGCTGTTTTAATTTGCAGCTCTTGAATGACCAGTGATGCTGAACTTGTCTTCATGTACTTCTTTTCCATGTGTACTTCTTCATTTGAGAAGTGTATCCATTTCAGAGAGGGCGTCCCTTTCTGTCTCTCGGTGCTGGCTAGAGAGCTGCCATGTCCTCGGCTGAGCAGATGTGCCCACAGTGGCTGGGCCTGCCTTGCTGGTCTTCACTCTCTCTCTTCCCCTCTGACCTCCCCAGAGCCCTTCCAAGGTGCCCTTGATGACCCTGCAGCTGCTGGACTTCTTCCTCAGCGTCCTGACCCTCTGCAGCTCCTACATGGAAGTGCCCACCTATCTCAACTTCAAGTCCATGAACCACATGGTGAGTCTGGGCAGGGCCTGGCTGTGTGCCCTGTGTCTTGGGTTGGGTTTCCTGGAGGAACAGTCATGTGTGAGTGATCTGTTGAGGGAGTGCTCTTGGGAAGAAACTCGTAAGGAGTGAGGGAAGCAAGTTCCAGAAAGGGGGGAAGCACAGCAAGGAAAGGCTGGCTTTGGGAGCAGCCCTGCCTGATCCCCGGGTCCCTGGACTGGGAACCATACATGAAATAATGCTAGTTTTTTTTCATTGTTGCTGACAAATTATCCCCACACGTCAAGGGGTAAAAGCTGCAAACACTTATTATTCCCTGTGGTTTATGAAGATTAGAGATTGGGAGAGGCTGGCCTGACTCAGTCTCCCTCGAGGCAGCAGCCAAGGTGGCGGCCCAACTTGGGCGAATCTGAGGGGTCTGCACTCCAGACAGCTCCCTATGTGGCTTCTGCTGCCTGGTCCCAGTTCCTCACGTGTGGCCCTTTAGTAGTGCTGCTGAGTGTCCCCAGGATATGGCTGCTGGCGCCCCCCGCCACCCCCCCAGGATCGTCCAAGAGGGAGAAGAGGAGGAGCAGGCAGAAATGCCCTTTAGGTCTTTGTCCTGAATGTCACTCACTCACTTCTGCCACCTTCTGTTGGGTAGAAATGAGTCACCAAGCCCAGCCACACTCAAAGGTGGAGGACACAAGTTCCATGTTTAGGAGGAAGGAGCATCCCAGAATGCATCAACATATCTGCCAACCACCCCAGAGATTTTCTCCTCAAGGCATCGGCCTGCGTGTAACCTCCCTGGGGGGTGACAGAACTAGGTGGCTCCTATGGGCCAAAGTTCTCCCTTAGCAAAGACACAGGGAACCATGGGCAGCTAATGCCACCTGCCCGATGGGGCTGATGGTCACACCTGCCTCCTAGGGTCACTGTGGCCAGTGACCCGGGTGAAGGCTGTGTCACCCTGTGCTCCTGCGGGTGTGGAGCGTGGGTTGCTTGTCCTCCATGGCTGGGTGCGGGGGGAGGTCCTCGGGCCAGAGCTGACACAGCCGCACCGTCGCAGAATTACCTCCCGAGCCAGGAGGGCGTGCCGCGCAGCCGCTTCGTGCAGCTGATGCTCCTCTTCTCCGTCGCCTTCATCAGTGTTCTCATCCTGAAGGTGAGTGACCTTTCCCAATGCCGCAGGCCCCGGGCCCTGTGCCCGGCGGGTGGGGGCAGGGACGTGCATGCCTGCCGCCTCCTGACCTGCTTTAGCTCCTTTCCAGCGCTTCTCATGCCAGCTCTTCCTCTTCGGGACACCCGTGAACTAGACATGGATATGTTCGGGTCAGGGGCTCAGTGCAGCACCCAGAGAAGCCCTGGCCCAGTGATCTGTCTGGGCTCAGCCTTGGGCTGACGGGGTGTGGGCCTGGCCACACTCACTGGCTGTGGGGCCAGTCTGGTCTGGCCACTTCTCTCTGGGCCCAGGTCATCTGCAGCAGGGACGCCTAGCATGGCCCACTCAGTTTTATGTGACTCAGGCACCACGATGAGACAGATGGGTGGGCATGAGAATAGAAGTCCAGTGATGAGAAGGGTGCTGCAGGGCCAGGTGCGGAGCCTGGAGTCTGGCTTCGAGCTTCAGTCTGAGAGAAGGCCACAGCCGGGTGTTTGGGGTAGTGCGAGCAGCAGAGTGACATAGCAGGAGAGCGCAGGCGGTCAGGAAAACCACGGCTGTGCGACTCAGAATACCGGTGACACAGGGGGACATGGTAGCTGTGGCTAAAGACCCAGGGAGCGCAGCGGGAATTCTGGGATGCTGGAGGCCACGATCAGACTGGCTGTCACTCAGCAGAAGGAAGGACCATTAAAACTGGGCTTCTCTGGTGACGAGAGACACGCAAGGCCACTGCAGACATCCAGGAACCACAGTGAGCTGAAGACGGCCCTTGGCCAGCCCACCAGTGCCCACGGCCGCCCAGTGTCATGGCTGCCTGGTGGCATTCCCTCTGCCTTCCCTGCATTGGGGTCTCCAGGTCCAGCCTGCTGTTAAGGCCCCAGCCGCCTCTGCTCTCACAGGAGGGCAGCCTGGAACCTGCACTCTGCACCTCTGCACACCCGCTCCAGGGCGCCCCGGCACGGGTGCATTAGTGACCGCCCGGGAACTGTCCCGAAGGCTTCAAGGGGAGACAGAGCAGGGACCCGCCCCCTCTGTGTGCCCTTCAGGGATGGGGCCCTCACTGGCCCTATGCCCCGGCCAGACCCCTCCCCACTTGGCCTCCCACCTTGTGCCTGGGCCGTTGCTCTTCCTAAGCACCACCAAGGGACACCACGGAACAGGGCCTTCCGGTGTTGGACTTGCTCCTCTCTCTCAGGGGCAGTAGGGAGCCTGTTGTTCCTTGAGCATTTGCTCCTTGGGACTCCATGGCCCCTGTCCCCCTGAAACCTCCCCTGGTTCTTCCACTGCTGAGAGGAATCCATGGCTTGCACCAAGGGACAGAGATATGCGTCTGCAGTTATGTGTCCTCTTAACTCACGAGAACACGTAACATGCTGAATACTGAACACGCTGCTTTGTTGTCTGCTTTGAAAAAGAACACAGCAGAGGCGGGTTTGAAGAGGACCTTCCCCACTGTCCACTCTGTCTCTGTCCCCGCATGGGCAGGGTCCTCTGGAGTAGTGAGCTCCTCATAACCAGGGTGGCCAAGCAAGACCTGCGGTGCCTGGGTGGCTGAGGGTGGGAGAGGGCTGGCTCCTCAGGAGCACCAGCATCTGCCCATGCTTCTGGGCAGTGGCAGTGAGTAGGAGAGCACGGCACAGCCGACCCTGCCCCTCCACAGGTCTACATGTTCAAGTGCGTGTGGAGATGCTACCAATTCATGAAGGACATGAACTCGGCCTCGGAGGGGAGCCACTCCAAGATTCCCCCGAAGGTGAGCCTGGCTGCTGCCCAGTCCCTGGTCCCTTGCTCTCGTACCGTGCCACCTGGGGCCAGTTGCTTTCCTTCTCTGGGCCTCGGTCCCTCCGCATTTAAGATGAATCAGAAGACATATGAACCTCTCCAGCCCTGCCAGTCAATGGGTATAGTGAGCTGGGAAAAGGGAAGGGCGAAGGCAGGGGTGGCTTACACGCGGCTGCCTGCAAAGTGCGTCTGACTTAGGTGACTTCCTCATCTGTTCAAATGAGGTTGTGTGACTCAAGATAGTTTTGGTTGCAAAAATAGTTAGGCAAAGACCTGACTCTATCTAACACGTAAAAAGGGAATTTACTACTTATGCAGCTTACAAGTCCGAGGTGGGTCTGGTTCGGGCCTGGCTGAGCCTTGATGTCAAGATACGATCTCACCCTCTCCATCTCTTTACCCTCCTTTTCTCATTATCAGTCCCATTCTGGGGCAGCGTTTTTCTTATTGTGGAAAACTGGCTGCCAGCACCCTCGGCCTGGCACCCTGCCTCTAGGCTCCCTGTCAAGAAGGGGAAGTACATCAGAGTGATCCGTCTCAGACCACATATCTTTCCCCTAACCCATGATTCTAGCCAATGGGATGAAATTCTATTTTGGCCGGCCAGGCTTGGCTCACATGTCTACCCCTGGAGCTTATTGTTTTTCCTGTTGCTGTACTTGGGATTGAACCAGGACACTCACCAGACCTACATACCCAGTTAAATGTTTTTGTTTGTTTGTTTGTTTGTTTAGATTTTGAGACAAATTCTCTCTAAATTGCTAAATTGCCCTGACTGGGCTCGAACTTGCAATCCTTTCCTCTCAGCATGCCAGGGTTACAGGTGTGCACCACCATGTCTGGTGGGACCAATTCTTTTGCAAGCCCACGGGAAGAGACATTTCTTTGGGGAAAGAGGGACGCCGTCGGAACATGGGGAACTGGACGCTGGGCAGGCAAAGGCAGGGCCAGAAGCCGCTGTCGCCACCTTCACCTCTGTGGTGCTAGGGCTCAGGCTTCCGGTCTCCCTGTTCCCTGTTGGAGCTGTCATCCTTCTCGGTGAGTCTCAGGCCTCCTGTCTCTGTCTTTCCCAGGTGGTCCTGCCATCCTACGAGGAAGCCATCTCTCTGCCTCCCAAGTCTCCAGAGGGTGGCCCGGCGCCACCCCCATACTCAGAGGTGTGACCCCTGCCAAGCCCCAGTCCAAGGGCTGGCAGGGGGCAGAGCTGCCTTGTAATCTGCTTCTTTGCTTTGAGGGCCCGTGGGCTGCGTGGCCCACCCGGCTGACTTCAGGACAATGTGCTTGTGTCCCCTTCTTGGCCTGCTCCTTGCGCAGGGCTTAAAAGATGCTCACAATGGGGGTCAACCCTTGGGCTGAAGATTTCCTCGAGTCTCTCAGAGATTCAGAATGACTGGCTTACTTCCACCAGCTACATTTCTGCAGCCAGCTCACCATTCTAAACTGGTGAGGCTGGTTAAACAACTGTCAGCCTGATTGGTTTCACCAAGCAACTGCCAAATCACAAAGGCAGATCAGTAAAATAATTTGACCAAACCACAGTCCTCTGCATTAATTTGTGAATAGTTGTGGGTTCACAAGGGGTGGCTCAGAGAAGTCATCAAGCAGTCATTCCCACACCCCCAAATATATACACACAACCAATTTCTTCAAGTCGCTTGCTTAAACAATTAGCAGTGCAGCCAGCCATCTGTTAGGGAGAATAGTGATAAACAGAAGGGGGATATAATTCAACAAAAAACTGAAGCATCTTCCAGATGAACCCAGCACCTGGCCTCCAGCTCTGCTCCTTGACTGCCTCCTAGTGGCGGGAGAACTGTTAATTCCTCTGAGTGGACGGAGTGTTGAATGTTTGCTGGCTGTCAGTCAGCCTGTTGCAAGAAATAACAGTTGTCTCCATCCTCAAACAGTCACTCCACACAATTGTTTTGCTAAAAGAGTTGGAACCGCCCACAGTTAAGTGCAGTCCTGGCCGCTCCTGGCTTGGGCTCAGTGTGGTCCCAGTGCTGGATTCCGTGCCAGGGTGACCTTGCCCCAAGTTGTCTGGAAGAACCAGGTGTCAGTCCATCCTGCTGCCAGGCTGCTCAGGGCGGAGGCTGGATAGTGCGGCCCAGGGCTTGTGACCAAGCAAAATCCAGCCCTGAACCAGGCACGGCTGTGCTGGAGTCGACCCATGCCAGTTAGGCACATGAACATAGGCACGGCCTCTGTGGTTCTGTGGGTGCACATGGGGGGCGGTGCTGTCCACACCTCCCTGTGGTGGGGACTGGCTGCAGCACAGGTCCTCGGGTCCTCTGCCAGTGTGCAGGGAGAGGCTTCTTGGGCTTGGGAGGCTCTTGCCACACCTCATATCATTGCTTTTTGTCTGACTGGGAAGGTTTTCAATAAAACAGCAAGAAGCTTTGTTCTGACTGATGTGGATCCTGACAGACGGTATAGAAGGGCCAGGGGCTGCCTTCTGCCTGCCACACCAACACACACACACACACAGACATTTGTTCGGTCCAGAAACCCCAGCCCTAGACCTGCCCAGCCAAGGACCATCCTGGCCTGATGCTGTTTCTGCCCCACATGCACCTTGGGTCTCACAAGGCCCCTCAAGGCAGGTGCCAACTCCACCACCTGGCCAGCGCCTCCCAGCACCCTGGCAAGGGCCCGCTCTGCCCTTGGAACTGCCTTGCAACCAGTGAGTCCCAGCCTGGAGTCCTGAGACAGATTCATGAGTAATTATAACAGTCTGCAGCTGACACCTACCCAGGGCAAGTCTGTGCAAGGGGCAGAGCAGGGGGAAGACAGGGCTTCTTGGAGGAGGGGGCCCTAGGCTGGCTAGAGGGGGCCTGGCCCTCAAGAACCATGTGGGGTTGCTGAGCTGCTTGCTGAGGCCCTGCATGAGAATCTGAGGTGGTTGAAGTTGAGGTCTGTCACCAACACCATAAGAGCCCTGATAGAGCTTTGAACGCCATGCCAAAGAACAGGAGGTCTTTGCAGAGTTTTGGGCAGGGGAGTTACAGGTTCAGGTTTGGGTTTTGGGGAGGAGGAGACCAAGCACAGGGACTGTGACAAGGCAGGTGAAGTCATCCTGCAGGGCAGCAGAGAGGACAGGTGCAGAGGTATTGCTACCCCTTTGGTGCTGTTGCCTTTTCTTGGGGATGGTAGATTTCTCCATAGATTGTATCTGCTCTTGATCAGACCCCCAAGCAATGGAAGGAGAGTGAGTCTAACAGAGAGGGGAATCAAGCTCCTGTTCATGCATGAGGGACCGGAGGCCCAGAGACATCAATTGCTTTTCCTGAGGCCACACAGTAGTCAGGATTAGACTCAGCACCTCTTTTGTGAGAGGGCTGGGGTCTCAGCCATATGAGCTTGCAAAGATCTATAGCAAGAGGGACCACAGTCCATGGCTGTGTGTCCTGAGGACCAGGGGACCTTGAGCTGGCTGATGCCCTGTCCTGTCCTTCCCAGGACTGTTTACCCACTCCTTTCAGCCCTGGCCTGGAGCCAGGGAGCAGTCTGAACTGTGTGGCAGGATTGTGCCCGGGGAGGGGCCAGGCAGCTGGGATGGGGTAGCTGAGGGACAGGAAATAGCTGGGTTTGGGGAAATCTGTGTGGCCGGCCAAGCCAAGCGCAGAAATTGCCGGGCAGCCTCAGAGGCTGGTCACTGCTGGCTTGAGGCGTACACAGGGGCCTTTGACAGGAGCCCCTGGAGAGGCCCAATGGAGCTGGATGCCCGGAAGTTGCCAGGCCAGGGCAGGAGGCCTGTGGGATGGTGGGCTAGGGGAGGGAGCTGCGGAATGAGCCCATTCTGCCATAGTAATAGAACAGAGGGCTGTGATAGGGTCAGGAACAGCCTCCCCGAGTCACCTCCTTGAGTCTCCGATAACCTCGTAGGCAAGTGTTATGCTGTGGCCAGTCCTGAGGTCTGGGAAGGGAAGGTGTTGCCCAAAGTCCCACTCCCACTCCTGGCTCTGGGACTCAGGGCCACAGGGAGCCTCTGGGAGGACAGGACATTGGACCTGGCTCTGCCTGTGGTCTTGCTCATGGGTGCAGCAAGTGAGAGACAGGAGCAATTACAATGTGGCATGATGGGTGCTGGGACAGGAGGGAGCAGGGTCAGGGTAGGCTTTCTGGGGAGGCAACTCCTGAGCTGGAGCAGGGTTGAGTTAGCCAGGCGGGGGAGGGATGAGGATGTCCTCTGTATAGGAATGGAGGCCTGGGAGGGTTTGGGGCAGACAGAATGGGGCTGCATGGTTTAGAGAGAGACCCTGGAGTACCTGGATCCAAGTGCCCCACCAACAATAGACCATACTCTGAACCTCAGTTTTCTTATCTATAAAATGGGGTGACAAGGTTCCTCCACTTCACAGGGTTCTTGAGAAACAAACAGTTAAACATATAGATGCTTAGAACAGAGAGTGTGTTCGGTAAGGAGTATGAAACAGAGCAGAAAGTCACACTTTAGTGGCTTGGACAATTTGGGGTATTTTTTTCATATATAGCAAGAAATCTAGATATAGGCAGTTACTGGTGTAATTTCATTAGTTTAAGAATATTAGAGCTGAAATCTCTTAATTGCTCCTCATCTTTTCCTCATGCTCTTAAGATAGCTGCTGCTACTCCTGCCAACACATCCGTTTTCAGGCACGAAGACAAAAACCTTCCTAGAAACAGTACACTCAGCAGCTCCTTTACTTTTCACTGGTCAGGGTTGGTCAGATGGTGCTGCTAGCTGTAAGAAAATTTGGGAAATGGGAGTATTTTGCAAGGGAATTGAGAACAAGCCACCTAGCAGTACCTTCTACTAAACTTTGAATAGCACTTGCTAAATGCATAGGTAAAGGCATCTGGTATCATATGCCTTTACCCATGGACCCAGAGCTGAGGATGCATTTAGGGAAGAGAGAAGTGGTGAGCTGGGTGCAGACTCTGCAGGGTCTTAGGCACCAGTCTCAAGACTGTGGATGTGGCCCTGTCAGCTCTGGGCCCCTGAGGGGTGGTGGATAGAAGGGCGGCATGATTTCAGACCTTAGTATTCTCCCTGATGATAATCGGCCTGGGCTTGGCCACTGCTGAGTCCCTGGGTGGAGGAAACTGTTTCCTAAACATGTGGGTACGGGAGGAAGTGACTGCTCCCAGGAGCCCTGTGCGCCTCCTGCCAGAGGATGAGGTGCACCGTGGCCCAGGCAGAGGCTGATGGGAAATGGTCCAGAGGAGCCAGCCTGGGGCTTGAACTTGGGCACAGAAACAAAAAGGAGGAGGCCATGGAGGTAGGTGCCTGGATAGGAAGAGCATTTGGTAGCTGAAGACACAGACAGGGATGAAAGACGATGTGCTGGGCTTTGTGGGGATGGGTTTGCACCCAGTCTGCACCCAGCTGCTTGGGGGCTACATGATCAGAGGGGCTCAGTGAGTTCAGTGCAGTGAGGGAGGATGAGGTGGGCGGGCAAGGTCACCCAGGCTCTCAGAGTTGTGAGCCCACTGACAGGATTCGATTTTGCCCTTTGGGTGAGGGTGCATGGCTTCTTGGGCCCTGTAGCTTCAGGCTCAGCTTGCCGGGTGGGCGTGTGTAGGGCCTGAGATCCAGATAGCACTGCAAGGTGCCTCGAGCTATCTTCACACCATACAGGCTGTGGGCCACACGGTGGGGCACAGGATAGGCAGCTGCTGCACCCGATGCCTAGGTGGGGTGTGGGAGCCCATTCTGTGGTGGGGATCCTTGTGCCCTGACTGAGGTGAGGCAAGCTGACTTCTGGGGAGACCGGATTCAGGTCCAACCAGCACCCAGTGATGTCTCAAAGTTGCAATGGAATCATTTTAAGTGTCAGGAAAAGCAGACTAAAGGAAGTGGGGAAGACCTTCCCTCTGGCTGACTTTGGCTCTTTGGGGACAGCAGAGCCTTGGCTGTGGGTGGATGGCGCAGCCCCATGAGTGTCTGTGGCCACAGGCTCCCGCTCACTGCTGGTTGGCTGGGCTCTTCGATCGGGTGCTCACATTCCAGCCTTTCTCTAGGACCCAGGAGGGGACCACCCTACTTAGCCACCAAGAGCCACCTGACAGGCAGTGGGCTCCCAGTGCCAGCCAGCACCACAGGCTGGAAATAGAGTGCATGTAGGCAGCCAGTTCACTGCCACCCCAGTGACCCAGATGACCCAAGTGGGCACTCACTCAGCCTCCTCTTCCTGTGTGCTCGGCTGGGTGTGTGTGGGGGAAGCTCAAGGCAAACATGCAGCCTGACCTTGTATCAGAGGGGGCCGCGGACACCATGGTTGCGTTCAGCCTGGACATGGGCAGGACAAAGTCCCTCCTACCTTACCCATGGGAGCAGCTGAGTTTCTATGCGGTGCTCTGGGAGCTGTGGGATGTCTGACAGGCCTCAGGGGGATGATGGGGGAAGATGGAAATGGTGGAGAGCTCTGCATGTCCTGGCCCTCTGCCTAGGGTTACCAGGCCAGGCATCTCAGAAGATGTGAGGGGGAGGCTGTGAGCTGTCCTGGGTGGGACATCCTTACAAAAGCTGGGAGTGGGACAGCTTTGACATTATAGCATTTCTCAATGGCATAGTGCTTGCCTAGCAGGCACCAGGCCCTGAGTTCATTCCCCAGCACAGCCAAGAAAAGGAATCTGCAGTGGCCCGCAGTCCCCGAGCCCACAGTGGCTTCCCCTGCACTGCTGAGCTAGCACCATGAAGGGGCCTGGGCTGTTCCTCCCCAGGGCCAGGGTTACTCTGCAGGAGAGACCACCCAGCTGTGTTTCAGATGTGTTCCTTCATATTAGGCCTTCCCATGCTGAAGGCCCCTTCCCCAAATCAGAACGGGCTGTGTTCCAGTGTCCTGCTCTTCCTCTACCCCTTTGGTACCTGCATGTACCCGCTGGGCAGGCAGAGGCACGGGTGACCCTCAGTGATTGCGACTGATACTCTTGGGTAATTCCCTCCCCTTGAGTGTGGCTAAGGGATGTGGCTCCTGTGATTAGGTTACAGGGTGTAGCTGATTTTTAGAAAGAGAGATTAGCCTGCGTGGGCCTGTCCGAATCGGTGACTCCTCCAAAGGACAGCGCTTTTCCTGAAGGGGAGTTCAAAGCATGAGGGGGACGAAAGTGATCATCTCACAAGAAAGTTCTGTCCCTTGAGCAGCCCCCGACAAGAGAACAGCAGGGAGGAGGGCTCATCCTACAGCCTCCAGAACTTGCATTCTGCCGGCCACCAGGGGAGCCTGAAAGAGTGCCCCAGCCCCAGGAAGGGACACGGCTGGCTGGTGTCTTGGGCTCAGCTTTGTGGGACACCAAGCAGCATCCAGCTTAGCTCCCTCCCGACTGCTGGAGGAGAGGGCCAGATGGAGACGAGGCACTAGTGCTGTTGGTTTGACATGCTAAATTAGTGGTCATTTCTTACAAATAACAGGACGTGGACACCCAAGCCTTTCCCCTGGGGAAAGAGGTTTTATTTTTCCCTCAGTAAACTTCTAGCGGCAGCCGGAGCAATCCCAGTGTCTGAGGCCACAGAGGAAGCAGGGGAGAGAGGGGAGCTAGCTGAACCTTCTCTTTACATGGCCCAAAGCTCTGCTTTGAGGCTAAAGGGAAGGAGCAGGGGTTTGGAAATAGGGAGACAAAGGTCTGGTCTTCTAGCTGAAGCCGTACCTTAAATTCAGAGTTCAGATTTTTAAGAGTTTCAGGAGTTGAAATGACGCTGGGAGAAAGTACTAGGATGCAGAGGGGCTGAGGGCCGCGTGTCATCAAGGACAGTGGTAGGGAACCAGGTGTTCTTCATTAAGGAAAAGCCGACCCGATGGGGCAGGATCATGATCACCAGGTCACTGGACCTGCCACTCTGGGGCCCTGCTGAGCTCAGGGCTGAGAGGTGCTTCCCCCTGCCCAGGCTCCCAGCAGTACTACCTGCTTAGGGATGCAGTCTCCAAGTCTGTGGGGCAGCCCTGAAGTCTCTATTTTCCTGCTGTGAAATCTTAGCCAGACTTTAGCAACAGTCTGATGGAACAAAAGGGAGTAGACACAGAGGGTAATCTGCAAAGGCAGCCGTGAGGCTTCTGTTCCGAGCCTCAGGTGCCAGTGGGCTGGCCCCCCCAGCAAGGCCCTGTTCTCCCGCCCTCCCTAGGGGACCCATACACAGGCTTGCGGTGGACACTGGAAGCGGAGCAACCTTTTCAGAGCAGCCCTAGCAAGGGTGTGGGCCCAGGAAATTCTGGGAAACACAGTGAGAGCAGAGAGAGGGCGGTAGGGAAGGGATAACCGCACACAGACGGTGCATCTATAAGCAGTGGCCTCTGTGTGTGACAGAGGCCTGCCCCTCCTGCAGCCCCTCAGAGGAGCCCCGGGAGCACATCCTGAGAGTGTCCTGGCATGGAGGTGGGGAGGCTGGGTATTTGTCATCAGCTCCTAGGTCTGGTTGGGGGCTCACTTCCCAGCACCCTACTCTCTGTGTGTCCCCAGCAAACACCCGGTGCAGGCGACCTGCACTCAAAGGTGGGCTGCAGGGCCATGGGGTAGGCAGCAACCGGCTGGCTGAGCTGAGGATGCCAGGGCCAAACCCCTGCCTCCCACCTGTGCTCACCTCCTCTTCCACAGGGTCATAGCCACTCAGTGTGTAAGGTCTGATATGGAACTGGCTGCAATGAAGGGAAAAAATGTACTAGCAGAGACAGAGGACAGAGTGACTCCTCTTGTAGCAGAGAAGAGACGGGGATGGATGGAGAGAGGCAGGGAAGAAGGAGAGGGATGGGAGACCAGCAATAGCCTGGAAATGTGGCCAGAACATTGGGAAAATCTTGAAATGCCCAGCTAAGGCTGAATTTTTGGGGGACAGGTCTTGCTATGTAGCCTGGGCTGGCCTCAAGCTCCTGGGCAAGCCATCCTCATGCCTCAGCCTCCCAAACTGCTGGGACTACAGATCTGTTCCACTGTGCCCAGCCCAAACCTGAATTCTGCTCTGGAGATGATATAGGGAGGGAGATAGAGGCTGTCAGTGCTTGCTCAGTGCCCATATCCTACCCCTGGATATCCAGGAGCCAGACCATGTGAAGTCCCTGTCTGAGAGCTAGGAAAGACACTGTTGTCTCTCTTAACCATGGGGGTAGACATGAAGACATGGGGCACCCAGGCAGAGACTGTTCAGCAGAGATCATGCAGGGAGGCTCTGCTGGCTGTTGCACTTCATCCTGGGAGAGAAAGGAAGCCCAGGGAAAGTCAACGAGTCTTGGGGGCATGTTTGTTGCTGCTCATCTCCTCTGCTGACTGGTACAAGGCCTGGGAAGAAAAATACACATCCACACAGCGTTCGCTGCATTTCTTCCCACAAGTAGCCTGTGACAATAATGGGGGACCTGATCTTACAGATTGAGGCGGACAAGTAGAAAAGGGGGAGAGGCACACAGGACCCTGACTTATGAACTCAGTGTGCTCCTGAGGGCTGGTTGTAACTCAAGTTGTCAATGGACGTGTCAGGCTCCTGTACACAGCCTTCAAGGCCGTACACAGGCCGATCTGTACACAGGCAGAGCTCAGTGTCCTTAGAGAGACACTGGCCCCGAATTTCTCCATGGACCTCATACTGGAAAGGATGTTGTAATGTCCCTCCCAGAACTCTTTAAGGGTTAAATCTATCTGAGACCATCTGGAAGCACAAGCAGCTGGCATTTGGGTCATAACTCAGGACTTTGGTTATAAGTTAAACCTAAAATTCCAGTCAGAACCCAAGTTGTTTGTATGTCAGGCCCCTCATGACTCGAAGGTCCACTGTGCCTGGAGTCCTTATTGTTGGCAGGTGGCAGAGGCCGGAATGGACCCAGCTGTGCAGCCCTGAAGTCCTCCCTTGTGCCAGGGTCCCTCTTCATGAGGCGTGCGCACTGCCCACAGACACAGGAGGATTCTTCCTGCTCCATGGAGAAGTTAAATTTCATTAGTTTAAATTTATCTGAATGTGCCCTGGAATAAACACATGAACCAGACCTTGAACAGGGCATTTCATGGTCATTGTTAACTAGGAGGAGGATAAATTTTACATTTTAAAAATTTTTAAAAGAGTGGGTTGTTCCAGAATTTATGGCAGATCTTTACTTTTAATTAAATAAACAATACTAGTGAGGGGTTGCACGGCTACAGCAGGATGGTACCAAGGACAGCAAGGGGCCAAGGAAACGGGGCATGATGGGAGAGCCCCTGACTGCCAACCTAGCAGAGCCTGGGCCAGGTCTGCTCTTTAGAACAAGGCTGGAGTGCTGCAGTGGGGGTCCCGTGTGCTCCCACGGATCCCCCTGCCCGGGGCCTCTCAGGCCATCGCAAATGCTGTCCAGTCGCCCCGGTGACCCACAGCAGCCTGGGAGAGGCCCCCTCTCTGCACATGCACATTTCCCTCTGATTAATACCGGACACACTGTTCCCCCCTTTGGGTCCTGGGGGGAAATGTTTTACATTTTAAAAAATACAAATATTTATCTTCTCTCCCCGGTGTGTACGCGGAACTTCCACCCCATTGTGGCCCTGCTGCGGAATGTGCCGGGGCCTTCACCCTGGAAGCCAGGCCCCGTCCTGAAAGCCGACCTGCGGGCCGGGGAGAAAAGGCGCCTGTGTTCTCCGTGGCCACAGCCACAGACCCACCATTCACACGTGGCTGAAAGGGCGACTTCATGGGCCCAGCTGCCTCCCGGCCAGGCTTTGTACCCTGTCCTCGGGGAGGGGCCACTGCGTGGGACCCTGCTCACGTTCCCCTCGTCCACCTCTGCCAGGCTGCATGGCCAGCGCTGGCCCCTGGGTGACCTTCGGGGGGTGACAGGAGACTGGGACCCACTTGGCACCAGCTCCTCCTGTCCATTCAGCTCTTCATTTGCTCCGTGGATCTGCAGGGGTGCAGTGGTGACAGATGGGAAAGACCCCCAGGGAGGAAGGGGGCATATTCACAACCCAACCTGGAGAAGGGTATGCACCATGGTCCTGGAGACCCTGCTGAATCTGCAGAGAAGAGAAGGAGATCTCCGAGGTGCGGAGAGAAGAGGCTTCAGATTTGGGGGAGCTGTGAACAGGGCAAAGGAAAATTAAAACAAGGAGGCCAAGGAAAGGCTCTACACTGCCTTTTCACTAATGTGAGCACACGGGGGAAGGAGGCCTGTGCTTTCAGGCTTGACTGCTCCTAATCTGGCTGAGCAGCCTGAGGCTAGTCAGTGAATGTGTCTGGGCCTCAGTTTCCCCATCTGACAAATGGGCTAATACACTCCACTGGATCTGCTGACCTCACAGTTTTGTTGGGAGAACAAAGGAGACTGAGTGAGTGACTTTGCCATGTGGGAAGGATTGTCATTTCATTGCTGAAAACTGAGAACAACTGGATGGATTTGGGTTTTTTTCATTTTATTTTTGGATCTTTTGGGAGCCAGTGTCTTCACACTGAGCTATACCTCAAAACCTTTTTTATTTTCTACTTTGAGACAAGGTCTCACCAAATTGGTCAGACTAGGCTAGAATTTGTGACCCTCCTTCCTAGGCCTCCCATGGTGCTGGGATTACAGGCATCAACAATCACATTTTATGTGGTTTTGGATTTTTTTGGGGGGGGATTTTTTTGAGACAGGGTCTCGCTATGCAGTTCAGGTTGGCCTGAATCTCACTTTGTAGCCCAGGCTGATCTCAAACTTGCAAGATCCTCCTGCTTCAGCCTCCTGAGTGCTGGCATGGCAGGTGAATGCACCAGCACCCAATCCCGGGCTTCCCTTTGACCTTATCTGATCCCCTTTGCCTCCCAGACTCCTCACGTGTGAACACCATAGACAGATTCAGCTTACAACCTCACCACAGGATTTAAATGTCAGCACACAAGTCTTTGGAGGGCACCATCCCATATCCAGCCACACACAAGCCTTGACCTTGGCCTTCTCTGCACCGGATGCAGAAATGAACTCAGTAGAGGCTTCCGGCTCATGTGCCAGGCAGAGGGACACTGCTGGGGCCTAGGGGAGAAGTGGGCATGGAGGAGCCAGCAGCAGGGCCGACAGCCAAGTCTGGGCCCTTTCCCTGCAGCGACACTTCTTAGCAGTGAGACTCCAGGCCGGTCACAGCAGGTCTCTGTTCTTCAGCTCCTCTCCTGTGAATGCAGGGAGTGATGGCGTGGCCTCCATGCTGTTGGGAGGACTGACTCGGATAGGTGACCAACTCCTCTACACCCGAGGAGGCAGGCACTGGTGTCCTCTATAACTTCCAGGGGACCCTCTGGGCCCAGAGAGGTGAGGGAACTTGCCTGAGGTTGCACAGGCCACGTTTCACAGGCAAACCCAGGTGATCCAGTGTCCACATCTGCTCCGCACTGTATTCCCTCTCCCACCTGTGCACAGGAGGGCGCGGCTCCATGTTGGCTGCCATCAAGGCCTTGAAGGATTGTGCTGGGCAGAGTCAGCAGGAGGAAGCGCCTTTCAGGCAGGGGACCCCGCATGTGCAAAGGCCTTGGAGGAGAGTTGGGGGCAGATGGGGAGGAGAGGAAGGGACAGCCAGGCCACGGGAGGGAAAGCACGTGGATGAGGGTCTGGGATTGGACCTGCGGGTGAAGGTGCAGGACAGGCTGGGGCGGGGCCGCCGCCCTTAAGTGTCACTGGATGGCAGCTCCAAGTCCGCAGGGGCTCGGGCGCCCCGCCCACCTGAGATTTCCTGAATTCCAGCTGCAGCTCCGGTTGCTTCTGCAGGCAAAGGAGCCCTTGTGGCTGGAGGGGCCTCTCACCGGCCGGGGCGGGCGCTCGCTCCCTCCCTTCCAGCACACACACCTCCATTCAGCCGGGCCCCACCCTCCTTGGCCTGTGAGGTTGATAAGACAGGGACCGCGGCCCCCACACTGTGCTGGCCACTGCCTGCGCGCCCGCACCATGAGGGTCGTCTCCAGCACCAGCCTGGGGCTCTGCGCTCTTCTCCTGCTGCTGCTCCAGTCCCCACGGGGCCTCGGTCTTGTCCCCCAGTCTGGAGGTGAGGGGGCTGCATGATGTGGGGACACTGGGCCAGAGCCGCCCATGCCAGCTGGAGATGGGCAGAGGCTCCCTGGGCCCCAGGATGGGGTGCAGGGAGGAGGAGGGGCAGCAGCTGCAGCAGAGATGGAGACACTGAGGAGGACCAGGGTGGGCCGACTGGGGGGTGTACTGGACTCAGACTACCGAGGTGCTTGGGCTGCAGCCTGGGGCTGAGCTCCTGGGGCTTGTGACACCTTTTTTCCTTTTGCTTCTTCTGCGGTGCTGGGGCTTGAGCCCAGGGCTGTGTGGACGGCAGTCGGGCACTGTCCTGGAGCTACAGCCTCAGCCTTCTCACCCTTCTGTTTTTCTTTTGATACTGGGAATTGAACCCACAGCCTTTGCACTGGAGCCCTATTTCAGTTTCTGATTTTGAGACAAGGTCTTGCTAAACTGCCTGGGCTGGACCAAACTTTTAGTCCTCCTGCCTCAGCCCCCAGGGTGCTGGGATTCCAGGTGTGCACTACTGTACCCTGCTGTCCTGGGCCTGTGATGAGTGCAGATCTGGGGGACAAGAGTCCCCTCACCCATCAGCCCCGCCCACACCTGTGTTCCGCCTGGCACGTGGTGCAGTCTCTCTGGGTCTGCAGTGACACTGTGCCTCAGGAGTGGTCTGGGGCACAGCTGGTCAGACTGTCAAGGTGGCCACCGGGATTCCCACTCCGGGCTCTGCGTGGGGGACCTGAGCCAGCCCGCTCCACTAGGCCCTGGGGATCTACCTCCACTCTGCCGGATTCACTTTGATGCCCAGGTTGATGGGCACCACAGGGACCCCGAGGCTGTGCCCACCACTCTCCCTGCCCACCTACCCACCTAGGACAACAGCCGCCCTGCTTTCTGGCAGCAGAGCTGGGCCAAAATGTGAGGAGCGTGTTTTGCATGCTGTCCCCCGCTCTCACATGGGGGCCTCTGGGCCCTCGGCTCATCCTCAAAGGCTCCGATAAGGGAAGGTTGTCAGCCACTGCACGGAAGAGGAAACTGAGGCTCAGGCGGGAAGCGAGGTGCCCAACCCTGGCTGGGACAGTCTTCCCGCAGGCCAAGCTGCAGCCTTTCAAGCCCCTTGGTGGTGTCTACACACCGACCCACAGACACCGCTGAGGTCCACGGTCCCAGCCCCGAGGACTCAGAAGCCCTGACCTTGGACCTCAGCCCCGACTCTACGCTCCCCCCAGGGCACCTCTGTCGGACACGGCCCACAGACCTGGTGTTTGTTGTGGACAGCTCGCGCAGCGTGCGGCCAGTGGAGTTTGAGAAGATCAAACTGTTCCTGTCTCAGGTCATTGAGTCTCTGGACGTGGGGCCCAACGCTACGCGGGTGGGCGTGGTCAACTACGCCAGCTCCGTAAAGCAGGAGTTCCCGCTGCGCGCCCACGGCTCCAAGGCCGCGCTGCTGCAGGCGGTGCACCGCATCCAGCCGCTGTCCACCGGCACCATGACCGGCCTGGCTCTCCAGTTCGCCATCACCAGGGCCTTCAGCGATGCCGAGGGCGGTCGCAACAGGTCCCCCGACATCAGCAAGGTGAGTGCGCCAGCCCCGCACGGGGGCTGTAGCCATGTTTCCCTTTGCGCTCGCATCTGGGAGAGGCCACTCCAGAGCTGGGAGAGCTGAGGGTCCAGGACTAGGCAAAAGAACCCAGCTGGGAGTGACAGGGCCGGGCCGGCCCTGCCTTGTCCTTTGAGGACTGGAGTGCGCACTGGGTGAGTCTGCAGCCATTTCCTAGCCACTCTGTGGCCAGTCCAAGTCCTGGGAGACGGGGTAGGGCCGGCAGGTGCTTATGTGGTGGGGAAAGCTCAGCCCTGCGCTCCCTCCGTCTGGGCTCCAGCCACTCCTGCACACTGCCATGGAGCGTGCTACTTCCGCCCACGGTGCCTCAGTTTCCCCGTCTAAGAAACGCCTGGCCAGAGTGCTGATCTGAGGGCCAAGGGCATTTGCACTGTGTGCTCAGAGCAAGCGTGACATGCAGCAGGCCCTTGGTGTGTCAGGCAGGTCACCGTAACCGCCCCCCCCCCCCCAGCACGGGGCTCAGGAAAGCACTGCGGAGCCCCTGGCTGCCCCGTCCCCGAGGCTCCACCCGCTGGCGCCGCACCCACACAGACACCATTTAGGCCAGCCCAGAGCCCTCCTGCAGCTGCCCGCACCTCCACCAGCAGGAGCCAACTGCCCACAGCCCCAGCCCGGGCGCTCCTTTGTATCCTTCTCTGCCCTCCATCTCTAGCGCACAGCGGACGGTGGCAGTCCTGCTCGGAGCGGGGGTCTGTGTTTCACGGGCGGGGAAGTCGAGGCACAGTGAGCTGAAGCAGTTTGTCCCGCTACTCAGTGGTAGCAGTGCTCAAGCGGCACAGCACGCAAACCCAGCCGTCACGGCCCACCAAGGGAAAGACAGCCACCACCCTGCAGGGCGTTCGTGGTGGGGCCACCTGGGCTTCCCGCAGGAGGTGCTGTGGCCGAGACCGATGGTCATGGCCTAGAGGATGCGATGGCCGTGAAGGCGATGGTGGTGACCCCCGCAACTGCACATCTCCAGGGTTAACCGGTGGCGGAGGCGGGCAAGGGAGGATGGGGCTTCTCCAGCAGGGGGCGCAGAGAGGCTGCGGGAACCTGCGCGGGAGAGGAGGTGCTCAGCCTGCGAGCCCCTGCGCACAGATCCGAGATAGAGGGAAAGTCTCAGGCTGGGTTCTGGGTTGCAGCCTGAAGGGCTAGCAGGCCTCTGGGAAGCGTGGGAGCGTGTGGCATGGAGTAGTCACGGCTAAGGTAGTTTTGTGCCAGGAGCCTTGGTGCTTGGCAGGGAGCAGGCTGCGGGCAGTCCCTCCCCTTTCTCCGGGGGCGCTGAGGTGGATAACGCGAGCCTGGCGGAAGCCGCCCCATTTGTTGTCCTTGGCCGCCACCTGGTGGCTGTATTGCAGAATGCACGGCTTGGCTGCAACAGGGAGCCTGGCGACACCGTCCACGCTGATCTCCTGGCCACAGAGACGCGTGCAGAACCGAGGGGCACAGTCCAGCCTGGTGGCTCTCGGTAGCTCGGGATCCCTGTGCCCCGTCCCCCTCTCAAGGGCAGTACCTAAGGTAGAGAGGAAGCAGATCGACCAAGGGCCCCGGGTTGATGGGGAGGCGTGGCCTCTCCATGACCTCAAGGCTGTCCGTCTGTCTGGGAGGAGATGTTCAAGGCCTCAGTATGGAGCCACCGGAGCCAGTTTCCTCCCTGGGGTCAAGTCCTGTGTGGCCCTGAGCCGGCAGCTCTGGCTCCACTTCTGTCAAGACCCGTGGACTTCTCTTGGGGCCCACGCGGGAAGGGCAGGGCTGTTCCTCACAGGGCCCTACGTTCCGCAGGTGGTCATCGTGGTGACGGACGGGAGGCCCCAGGACAGCGTGCGGGAAGTGTCTGCACGGGCCCGGGCCAGCGGCATCGAGCTGTTCGCCATTGGAGTGGGCCGCGTGGACAAGGCCACGCTGCGGCAGATGGCCAGCGAGCCGCAGGATGAACACGTGGACTACGTGGAGAGCTATAGTGTTATCGAGAGACTGTCAAAGAAGTTCCAGGAGGCTTTCTGCGGTGCGCGGGGCGGGGCCAGGGTGGGAGGGGCTGGGCTGGGGCGGGCCGGTGGTAGGATCCTCCCATTTGCGAAATAGGTCTAAGACAAACAGGGACCTTCGAGGTGAGTGAGATAAGGCAAGATGTAATGCTCAATGCATGGAGAGGAACTCATTTTCATTGATGTGGTGCTACGTTCTGTGTTCAATTTTGTGGGCTTTGTGGCGTGCAGCAGCGGCCTTTACCCTTTGTTTAGATCCTGCCCTGGGCTGAGAGTCCTGCCCAGGGCTGAGACCTCCTCTGGTATGTGTGTGTGGGACTTCAGTTCCCCTGCATGTGTGAGGAGCTCCGGTCTCCGTGGTCAGGGAGGGAGATGTCCAAAGACTTCTCCCTGTGAGATCTGAACCTCCCTCTCGTCCCCCAGTTGTGTCAGACCTGTGTGCCACGGGGGACCATGACTGTGAGCAGGTGTGCCTCAGCTCCCCGGGCTCCTATGCCTGCGCGTGCCACGAGGGCTTCACCCTGAGCAGTGACGGCAAGACCTGCAATGGTTAGTGGGCCAGAGGGGTGGGAGCCCTGAGGAGGTCATGGGGATGGTGGTGAGGCTGGGGTTGCCTCCCTCCCCCGGGGAACTCGTCCAAGCCTCCCCTCACTTGGCTTCAGGACCAGTGTTCAAAGTATACAGCTGCCTCCCGGAGTTTGGTACCTGCATGAGGCTCTCCTGACTCATGTTCCTCCCTCGATCACAAAGGGTGGTCAGCTTAGCGTGGTGGAAAGAATCACATAGTCCTGAGCTCAAATCTCAGTGCCACTATTCCCGGGCTGTGTGATTTGTCAGCCGTTCCAATGACGGTGGGCTCAGCAGTCCTGGCTTTAGAGAGGGGGTTCCGAGGATAAAAACAGATGATCCCCAGCCCGGAGAGTGTGTGTGGCCGGTGCCCATCCATGGCCAGGATGGATGACTCTGTTTTAAGCTCATCTGCATGGCTTTGTGCCCTCCTCAGTCTGCAGTGGTGGCAGCGGCAGCTCGGCCACTGACCTGGTCTTCCTTATTGATGGATCCAAGAGCGTGCGGCCAGAGAACTTCGAGCTGGTGAAGAAGTTCATCAACCAGATCGTGGACACGCTGGACGTGTCAGACAGGCTGGCCCAGGTGGGGTTGGTACAGTACTCCAGCTCTGTGCGCCAGGAGTTCCCACTGGGCCGCTTCCACACCAAGAAGGACATCAAAGCGGCCGTGCGGAACATGTCCTACATGGAGAAGGGCACCATGACTGGGGCTGCCCTCGAGTATCTCATCGACAACTCCTTCACGGTGTCCAGCGGCGCCAGGCCTGGCGCCCAGAAGGTGGGCATTGTCTTCACAGATGGCCGGAGCCAGGACTACATCAATGATGCTGCCAGGAAGGCCAAGGATCTTGGTATGCATTGCCTGCCTGTGCCCTGGACACCACTGACAGGGAGGGGTTGATATAGTTCATCTGGGTGCCTTCTGATTTGTGCCTGAAGCCCAGCTAAATTTAAATGAAAAGGGACAGAACTGAGGCCCCAGAGGAACAAGTGGCTTATCTTCATGATTCTTTTGCAGGCGAGGTTTGAAACTTTTCCAACTGAACATTTGTCCTAAGGATGCCCCAGCTGTTGGAAGGCAACCCCACTCAGGGACAGGACCCGCAGCTTTATCACAAAATAAATGAGGAAAATAAAAACCACTGGAAGAGTTTGAAATAAGGCTCCTGGTACAGGGTCTGACACATAGTAGAACTTCTGTAAATGTTGGGTTTCCGCCTTAGTGTTGTTCTAGGCGTTGTGCCTGTAATTCCAGCAGCTGCCACTAGGAGGTGTCTGGTGTTGTGTGTTAGGTCATTCCCTGGAGGCTCAGGGGTTCCTGTAGCCAGCTTCTGTCTTCTTCCTCTGGCAGGCTTTAAGATGTTTGCTGTGGGTGTGGGCAATGCCGTGGAGGACGAGCTGAGAGAAATCGCCTCTGAGCCCGTGGCAGAGCACTACTTCTACTCAGCTGACTTCAAGACCATCAACCAGATCGGCAAGAAGTTGCAGAAGAAAATCTGTGTGGGTGAGCGAGGCCGGGGGTCAGTGGGAGAGACGGCAGATGGTGCTCTAGTGTGTGTGTGTGCGTGCACACGTCGCAGCCACACCTGAACTGGGAGGTGGGGAGGGCAGGGGCAGATTTGCACCAGAATCCGGCAATGCCAGGAGGTGGCTGGACGGGACCGCTTTGGCTCCCCGCAGATGGACATCAACTGCTCTACTCACGAATGGCGCTGGTTTTGGTGCTGTCCAAATATTCCGTCACTTTTCTTGCTTGGGAAGGAAGATCACTGCTCCTATTTTATAGATGGGAAAATCAAGGGTGGTCAGGGTGGGGGGAGCAAAACTGTTAATAACTGGGGAGCCGGGATGGAGCCCTGCCATGTCCCCTGCCCCCCTGGTGCCCTGGCCACCTGGTCCATGCGGTGAACCTGGGCTCTGGAGCCAGCATGCCTGAGTTTGCATCTTGGCCCTGACATTGGAGGCCACAGGAAGTTGTTTCAGTCTTGGATCTTCACTCATAAAATGGGAATAATGACATCAAACCCCGGGGGGATGGCATGAGGGTTTGCTGAGGTGACACAGAGACCTGGAACAGTGCCCAGCACACAGTAGGTGCTCAGCACAGGAGCTGTTGCTGCAGTCCCTTGTCCCCTCAGACTTCCCAGTGCTGGCCATGAGCTCTTGTCCTTGCGGCTACTCGGCAGCCTCTGCTCTTTCCCTACTTCTTGTCTACTGCAGAGGAAGACCCGTGTGCCTGCGAGGCCATTGTGAAATTCCAGGCCAAAGTGGAGGGGCTGCTGCAGGCCCTGACCAGGAAACATATCCTTTTCTAGGGCCTGGCTGGGGTGCAGCAGCAGCAGGGGGGTGGGGGCTGTGGGGCACCCAGAGGGAGGCCTGGCCCCTGAAGGGTCGGGTTGGGGCATCCTGATGAAAGAGACCTGGATTCTGCCAGAGAGGCGGGCTCCACCCTCGACACAGTGTCAGAGCAGAAGTTCCTAGAGGGTGTGTAGAGAAACTGAGGCAGGACCAAGCTCTAGGGGCTGGACACACACAGAATCCCAGAGATTTCTCTGGCTCACGGTGACACCATGAACACCAGCCCCATTTAGAGATGTCCTGGGCCTTCAACAGCTCCCAGGCTCAGCCAGGATTAGGTGGGGATCCACAGGGCTAAGCCAGCCACGGAGTACATGGGAGCACATGGGTACCCAGAGCTCAGGGTAACTGGCGTGGGGGGTGGGGTGGGAGAAAGCCCCGGAAGAGGGGCCAAGAGGGAACAGGAAGTGGGGACCTTTCCTTGACTCAGCCTCCACTGGAAGCTGTGAGTAAGCGGCTGGCTGTCCTGGAGAACAGAATCGTCTAACACCGCTTGTCCCTGCCCCAAGTGTGCCTCAGAGTCTGGCGTGTGTCCCCAAAGCCCCAGTTTAGTCTAGCTTTGCCATTTTAGTGAGGAGGCTACGGAGGGGCCGGGTGCTGGAGCCTCTCCAACCCTCCCCAGCCTCTGCCCCGGGGCGGCTAGAGCAGGAGGGCGGTGTCTGCGTGTGTCATCGAGTGTGTGCTGTGGTGGGGGAGTGTGAGGAGAACACGTGTGCACCAGTGAGAACAGAGGGCTGACTGGGAGAGAGACTGTGTTTGCATTGTTGTCCAACCAGAAGCTTAATATATTCCTATTTTTTTTAGCTGACCCTTTCTTGATTCCAAGTGCTGTGAATCTCTGTTCTGATTTCTCTGTTCCCTGATGAAAACCAATTAAATGTGATTTAACTTAAACTCTGAGTGGGGTTGGAAGGAGTGTGGTTATCTGAGGGGGTAGGAGAAAGGGTGGATGGGGGTGGGTGACTGGGTCATCGTAGGGATGGAAACAGGTGGAAACGGTGGTGATGGTGACCATACCCAGACCAGCTCATGTCTGCCCTGCTTTTTCAGTTTTTTATTTTTTATTTTTTTGTCTTTTTGAGACGGGGTCTCACTATGCGGTTCAGGCAGGACTTAAGCTCACTTTATAGCCCAGACTGGTCTCGAACTTGCAACGATCCTCATGGCTCAGCCTCCCCAGTGCTGGGATTACAGACGTGCACCACCACAACTGGCTGCCTTTTCAGTTATAAACTCATTCATGTGTTTGCACCTCATCCTCCTGACAAGCTCATCCCGAACAGGCCTGCACCATCCCCATTCTACAAATGGAGAGCCGGAGTGCCTGATGCTACGACGGCCCAGCAGCGGGGCAGTGGGAGAGCAGGCCTTGAGTCGGGGGCAGTCGGACATTACAAGGAAAAGGTGACAGAGAGAAAGGGCAGAGGCACAGATCGGACCCCTCTGTGCACACAGTCACTCATTCATTCAGATACCATGCGCTCCAGGGCAAGCCTGCAGCAGGCAGAAGGAAACTGGGGCAGAAAGACAGAGGCGCTGCCTTAGGGATGCACAGAGGGGCAGGAAGCTCAGGCCCCCTCACCCAGCTGGAGAAGGGAACATGCTCAGCTGGTGTCCAGGCTCTGCGCCTCTGCTGGAGTGTGGGATCCCCTGGGAGAGAGACTGTGAGTGTGAGTGTGAGCCCCAAGTCTGGGCTGACGGGGCCCCTGCCCTCGTGCTGCACCCGATGGAGTCCGCTGTGTTTTCTGGTGCCTCGCAGGCTTTACTCCACAGACAAGACAGAGCAGCTCCCCCACCAAAGGGATTGCACAGGAGAGTCTGGGCTCCTGGCTTCCTGGCCCCACCCTGCTGGGATGGAATCCACCAACCACACTGAGACCCCGGCTGCCTTCCCCTGCGCCTCTGGGGCGCTGCCCCTCTGAAATTCCATCCCTTGCTTCTCAGAGCTGGAGCTTTCGTGATTTTCTGAACTCATTCTTGTTTAATGGAGCATTTTTAGTGTTACTACTGGATTCACACTCCAGAGCATGTAAAAGGCTTTTACAAGAAGCTCAGACCATCCCAAAAGATCTTCCTTGGAGGCAGTTTAAGGAGCCAGAAAAACAATAGTAACAGCACTCCGGAGCCACATCAGCCTAGCAGCGCAGTCACACAGGAGCAGCCTCCCCGTGACAGCCATCTCAGGCACAGTGCTCATTAAGCCCATTCTCTGTGCCAGGTCCTGGGTTAGGGGCTTTTCTGTGGTCTCAGTAGCCTCCCTGAAACAGTCTCCATGTGGTCATTGATCAGCCTGTGCTTCCTCTCTTCTGAGACTCACCCTTCCCTCTGTACCTGTTTGGGCAGAGAGTAGCAGTGTCAGGGCTGTCTGACATGGTTACTGGCTTCAACTGATTGGCCAGTGGGTGGACACCTGACCCAAGTTAGACCCATCAGCACCCCCTCCTGGAACTTGGGCCTGGAAGCCTTAGTTACTTGACCAGTGTGCAGGAGCTGGGCAGGTCTTCTTTTTTCAAGCATCCTAAAAGGCAATGGTTGGAGGCTACCATCCTCCAGAATGAGAAAAACAGCATTTGCTGGGCTGTTGATGGTTTTCCAGTTCAAGGATGTTTCACCTAGTTACTGCAGTGTAACACACGAACCCACTACACAGCCCTCTTTTATGGTCATGGTTCAGTGGGTTGACTGGGCTCAGCTGGAGGTTCTTCTGTTGCTAGTGGGCTTGGCTGGTGCTATAGGGTTACATCTGCCTGGTGGCTTGGTAGAGATGACTGGAAGACTGGGCCTTTCTATTTCTGCATGTGGTCTCTCCACATGGGTTCTGTAGAAGGGCAAATGTTCTTCTCACATGGGAGTGCAGGGCTTCCCAAAATCTTCCTCGGATAGAGGCCCCAAACTGGCATGACATTGCATTTGATCAGTCAGACCAGTTGCAGGCCAGCTCAAATTCAAGAACCAGGGAGATAATTGTCAGGTCTCCATGGGAGAAGAATGCCAAAGACTTTCCTGTCACATGGGGTCATTCACTGGTTTCCTTGTTGGACCTGTCTGTACTCTTTGCCCAGAGACACTTTATGTAGTAGCTTTATATGTCATTACAACAAAACACTTGACTTTTTTTGTCGTTGTTGTTGTTTTGTTTTTATGAGAAGAATTTTGCTATGTAGTCCAGGCTGGCTTGAATTCACAAGGATCCTCCTGCCTCAGCCTCCTGAGTGCTGGAATGACAGGTGTGTGCTACCACGCCTGGCAACATCTGACTTTTTAAATAGAGAAGGTTTATTTAGCCCATAACTTTGGAGGTCCAAGTCCAAGACAGGGTGTCCCTGTTGGTTTGGGCTCTGGTGAGGGCAGGTGTGGGAGCAGAGTGTTAAGTTTCAAACTGGAGGGGTGGCAGAGAGATGGAGAGAGAGAGAGAGAAAGAGAGAGAGAGAGACAGAGACAGAGACAGAGACACAGAGAGAGATAGAGAGACAGAGAGAGAAACTGGAGTTTGAATCCCTTTCAAGGCCATGCCCCCAGTGACCCAAGGACCTCCCCCTAGGCCTTGCCTCCTAATGGTCCTGCCATCTCCTGATAGCACTGCTCTCAGGACAAGCCCTGACCCACAGGCTTGTGGAGGAAACTCTAGCCTATGCCCAAATCATCGCACCAAGAGCCCTTGTCAGCAGTCACACTTGGGTGAGTAGGTTTCTGCTCCGCGCGGTACGAGAATTCTGGCTCAGCTGTCCTCTTCTGCTTCCATCTCTTTGCATCTGTGCAGTGGCCTTAGTGTCTTGGTTCTCACCCTTCTGTTCTGGGAGGTGGTCAGCCTGTCCTGGGTCCCAGTCCCTGTACCACTCTGCTACCCAGTGGCTTGGCAAGGTGCTTTGGCTCTTGGAGTCTACAGCTGGGGGAGGGGACACAAGTGCTACTTCCTGCCAAGGAGGTAGGGGAGGGCAGGCCTCTCCATGCTGTTTCTGAGTGGAGCTGGATCACCGCAGCCAAGTGTGGTGGCTTCCTGGGCTCCAGGGTGTAGCCACGCTTAGTCCCCTGCAGCTCCTTCCAGATGCTGTGGACACCTGGTCTGAAGTATCTGTGCCACCTGCTACCTGCAGAGTCCACCCCAGGGTGCAAACTGTAGTGTTTGTAAATCTTATGCTCCTTGACGGGGAGCTTGGCCCACCAGAATCTTGTTGATGGACACGGAAACACCAGTCTGTCCGGGAGGTAAAGACCAGGATAGCCTTATCTCCCAGGATGCTCTGCTGTGAACATCCCTGGCCAGAGGGTGCCAGGGCTCGGGGAGGAGGGAGGTCTGTGCACATGAGCTTCCGGAACAGCAGCTGTGTCTGTCACTCAGTCAAGCAACACATGCTTGTGGCACACTCTGCCAGTCTGGGCAACAGAACAGAAAACAAAGAGAGGGAAGTCTCTGCCTTCCCGGGCTGACATTTTGGCCTCACTCTACTTATGTGTGCCTGTGTGAGCCTGGACCTGTCATCTCGCCTCCTGTGGGCCTTGTTTCCTCCTCTGTTTCCGGAGAGATGCTCCTGGAAGGAGGAAAAGTCTCTGAGGGGGAACAGGCTGCCTTCACAAGGATCCTAAGTGCTCGGTCATGCTTTTATGGGATAAATCAAGGACGTAAATACCGAGAAGCCACTTCCTGGGCTGGCAGAGAGTGACTTCCAGACCCCAAGTTTGCAGGAGACGCCCCATGGGGCTGAGAGGCCCTAGAGGCTGCCGGAAGCCACCTGGGGACGTCTGGACTGGGAAGTGTTCTGGGGGAGGGTGGGAGCTGAAAAGAGGCACAGGGCGGGGTGGGGTGAAGCAGTGCGGGCGGGGATGGCAGCTCGGGGGTGGTTGTGGCCTTGCTACTTCGTTCCTTGGCTCCCACGTTCATTCATTCGTTCATTCACTCATCCGACATTTATTAAGCATTGTGATGGCTGTGCAGACACCAGTTGCTGGGATGAAATAGAAAATGCTCTGTGGTGGCTCTGGCCTCCTGGTGCTGGTGGTGCAGGGGAAGACAGACATCAGGGAGGAAGTGGCACGGAGAATGCAACTGGGATCGTGGATTGGGGCTGATGGAGCCCCGGGGAGGTGGGCCTGAGCTGGACCTGAAGGCCGCCCCAAGGGGCAGGAGAACGGGATAAGTGTGCTGAGTGGGGGCAGGAAAACCTGGGGCTCTGGCCTGGGCTTTGTGTGGCCCGGAGGACCAGGAGCAGGGGTGAGGCGGGAGAGAGCATAAGAAGCTGTCACGCTGGCCTTTGGCTTTCCTTTTTTAGAAGAGTCTGGGCTTGATTTGGAGGGAAGCAGGAGTCCTTGAAGGTTTTTAAGGAAGGAGGTGACGCAGACTCTCCTAGCAAAGTGGGGCTTGACGTGTCTCCTGCGATGCGGGGAGTATGGGAGGCCACAGCCAGGAGGGGCAGGAGCTTGGCCTCCACCTCACATATCCCAGGCAGTCGTGCCTTTGAGGCTGTGAGGGCGGCCAGAGCGATGGGACTTGGCCAAGAGAGAGAGCTGAGCTGTGCCCTTTTTAAAACATCACTCAATAGAGCTCGACTCTGCTGCTGGGACAGTGAGCGCCATTCCTGGGCACACAGTGGTGCATAGGGCTCTCAGTGGGTGAACAGCAGACTCAGTAACCTCCCTCCTCCCCCATCTTCCCGGGCAGCCAGCGGGGCAGAGCATGGACCAGTCAGGGAGGATCGGCCGGCTGGAAGCTGGCCGCAGTGGCTGAGGGCAAGGGCAGGGCTGGATCTGCGAGGAAGGGACTGGCAGGCAGGGAGTGAAGACCCAGCCCAGCGGGCTGTGTGTGGAGAAGGCACCGGACAGGAAAACTGACCAGAGGCAGTGGCAGGAGAGGCCCAGGGCAACGGTAGAGGCCACAGCTCTGCAGCATCTGGGCTGTAGGTCAGAGGCTTGACTGGGCCGGCTGAGCTGAGGAGGAAGGGGAATCTGGGGCCTTGGGGCTGAGCCCTGGGGTTCATAACAACAAATGAGGTGTGTGTGTGTGTGTGTGTGTTTGCCACTGAGGATAGTCGTGGGAGGACCTGCTTCCTCTTTCCAATATTCCTGCCTGAAGAATTCCAGGGCAGAGGAAGAGTGCAAGGCATGGGGGGGGGACGTTGCGGGTGCTGCAAAGCCAACCACCCAGGGGACTGACCACAGGCACCAGGGGTCACAGCTGTTGCGCAGGGCCCTGCGTGGCAGGGGGCAGAAACTCCATAGCAACCAGTTTAGGCAGAAGCAGGAGACTCACAGCGTCCCTTGACCGCAGGTCCTGGTCTCAGCAATGTCTTCAGGCCTTAATTTCTGTCAGTTCTTGGCTCTGGTCTCCAGCACCTTGGCTCTGGTCTCCAGCACTTGCTCAGACCCATGCAAGTCCCTCTCTAAGCCACCATGGCTAGTAGCTCCAGGTTCAAAGAAGTCAGCGTCAGTGGCGCGGAGTGGGCCCTGTGAGCACTCACTGTGGCCAAGAGGACACAAGGCTCTGACTGGGTAGGCCTGGGGCTGTGCCCATCCCTAGGAAATGTGGGGACCCAGCTGCACAAGGACACCCCCCACCCCGGACCAAGGCTGAGCAATGGTCGCTCAAGGAGCAGGGCCTGTTACCAGATGCCAGGGCGGAAAGCTGGGGGCTGAAGGAACAGCTGTCCCTGCTGGGCAGGGCCGGGGACCCTGGGCCTCTCATACTGCCCGCCTGGCAGTGGAGGAGGTACCTTTGGGGACCAGGTCTCCGGGCTCCGGCACAGGCAGAGCTGGCTCTTTGGGGTCTCTCAGCTCCCAAACGCCTGTGCTGATTCGTCCTGATTCTTCCCATGTCTGGTCCCTGAAAGCCATCCTCTCCATGAATTTCCACATCTCTTCGCTCCAGGTTTGATTAACAGAAGGCTATAAACAAATCTCTCAATAAAGAAAACCAGTGTCTTCCCGGGGTGGCCACCGCGGATGGGCAGATGGTAAGTTATTTTGTAACTTATAATTTTGTCTTTTCTGAATTTCGTATAGATAAACAGGACTGAACAAATTAAGAGGTTTTTTTTTTTTTTTTTTAAACAATCTTTCTTTCCTGAGGCTCTGGGCTGCAGTGGGGTCTCTGGGTGCTGCAGTGGGTTGGTTACCAGGTGTCAGTAAGGGGTTTTCCTTTGCAGCCGTTCACTGACAGATTTACAAGGGAGGGAAGCGGCAAAGTCCTCTAGGGGAATTGTTTCACAGTTCTCTCTTAATTACATGGTTTTCTCCTGGACCAATACTCTTTGAAGCAAGGGGTGGGAGGAGAATCCCAACGTCCCATCTGTTCCAGCCGTGCATGCAGTTAACCCGGGAGAAGGCAGGGCTGCTCTGCTCCTGGTACCTGAATGTGGCCGCCCCCGCTCCAGAGCAGCCTCGAGGGCATCGGGCTTGGCACGGGCAGCGGCTGCCAGGCACACGGGGGCATGGCAACCCTGAGTATTTGCTAGGCAGGCGCTTATTCCACTGAGCTATATCCCCAGCCCAACCCTGAGTATTTGGATTCAGAGTCGGACTCGGGTCCTCAGATGTATCCCCCTTTTTAGACCATCCTTATGTGCAATTTCCAGTTCAAACCTCTCAGGGATCCTTATAAACTGTTTTACAGAGCGGGAAACCAAGGCTGTCAGGTGCCCAAGTGTCATGGGGCCCATGTATGGCACAGCTGGGATTTGAACCTTGGAAGCCCTGGCTCTGAGGTCAGTGTGTTCCTGGAACATGACTTCTCTGAGGTTCACACTCACTTGGTGATCTGGTCTGTAGCCCTTTCTTCCTTCACAAGTCCCTTCCACTGAAGGTTACCCCGCCTCTCTGCTGCTGGGCTCTTGTTCTTTGGTTGCTTCTGTGTACTGATATCAGAGTGGTGACATCAGTGTTACCACACTGATATGACAGAGAGCTGCACAGCAGCCAGGCCACACAGCACCTAGTGGGGTTGGGCTAAGTGGACTTTATCCGGGAGGCAATGGGGAGCCAGTGGAGGTTCCTGAGCAGGGTTATATGCCCTGACCGAGTGTGTCTTTTCCTGTGACAAACTTTAAAAATTTAAACAGTCACTGTATATTTCAATCACACCTTGTAGGAGAGTAGGAGGTTGTTATCACTGTACCCATTGTAGAGATGAAGAAACTGAGGATCCAGAGTTGAGGTCACTTGTGTACAATTTCATTTTTGGGGCTGGAGGTCCTGAGAGGCTGACACTGACCAGGCTGTGAAGCGGGGTGAGGGTTAGGTGAGTGAGGATTGTGATCTCTCTGCTTGGGCCTTGCTCATGCCACAGTGCTCCAAGGGCTCTGGACATTAAAGCAGGAGTCCTAGCAGGAAGCATCAGGCTGGCCTCATTCTCACGTGCTTCCTGAGCGTCTGCTGTGTGCAGGGCCATACCCGGTGCTGGGCTGGTGATCATGACCTACAAGATACTGTTCCTTATCTCTAGCATCTTGCAGTCTGTTTAACAGCAGAGATGGAACCAGAACTCACGAAGCATGGCTAGCAATATGACAAGAGTGACTCTTCCTAGAAGCCGTAATGCCCTGGTGCACACTTCAGGGTGACCTTAGGGGCTGCTGGTTGGTAACTGAAGTTCTGAGAGATCACGTAGTTTGTGCAAAGCTGCGCAGCAAGGAGCTGCTCCAACAGGCTTTGAACTCAGGGCCACTCGCTGTTGAGGCTGAACACCGTCTTGTTCTGTGGCCCTTGTTCTGCTCCTGTCTGAGCTGGCCAGTAAGTGGGCACAAATGGTGGAATGTGTTGGAAAGAGATAGGAATGTGGGGGCCCAGTGCAGCTACCAATAATAAGGGTAGCTACTACGTGCCGGGCAGTCCAGGTGTTTGGACACTGGCTCTGACAGGAGGGACCGAAAGTTGCGTTCATTCATTGATTCATTTATCCAGCAGGGACTCCCTGAGGACCTGCTTTGTGTAGCATTGGTCTAGTTTTTGGGGTGTCTGTCTCTGCTCAGGGGGAGCATGACTTGGTAGAGGAGTATGGCGAAGGAAGTGTGGAAGCATTTCAAACAGGGAAGTACTGAGGCACATACAACAAAGCGGTACGGGGGGGGGCAGTGGTGAGAGACAATCTCCACACACCACCAGGCTCCCTGGAAGGGTGGGGTCCAGTGTCAACTTGCTCAGGCTTGTCATTTCACACAGGGCTGGTGGTAGCAGGGAGGCTGGAGCCAGCCAGCCAGCCAGCCATTCCTGCAAAATAAAGATGACTAAAATTTGTATGCTAAACTGAGTGTGGTCACGTACGCACTCTGGGAGGCTGAGGCAAGAGGATCACAGTTTGACTCCAGCCTGGGCAACTTAATGAGACTCTACTTTAAAAAATAAAAAAGGAAGGGGGATGTAGCTCAGTGGGAAGGCCCTGGGTTCAATCCAGTAGTGCTGCAATAAAAGAAAGTGTATACTACTCACCAGTTTGCAATCACCAGGGGAAGTTGGTGTGGTTATCATCCCCACTTTACAGGGGCCAACCTGAGGCTCGGAGGAGGGAAGGGTCCCTGAGCTGTGCTGTAGTAGAACCCAGTCTGTGAGACCCTGAGGCTGCTCGCTGTGGTCCTTCTCACCTGCATGGCTACCTGGGTGAGGCTCTGAGCCCCTCTCCCACCTGTGAAGTCCGTCCTGATGCTGGTCAGGGTGATATTAAGGACTGCTGTTTACCTTGGAGTTATAGAATTAACATTTTTAAAGATTTGTTATTTATTCATTTTCTATGTTTAAGGTATACAACGTGGTATGCATCAGTATAGTGGAATTCATCTTCCTCAAGAACCCAGGGTCATGGTTGGAGGCTGCTATGGAGGAGTGTGGCCACAGGGTGGCAGTGTTGGCTCGGGAGTGGTCGTCTGCCTGGCTGCAGGGAGGGCTCAGCTTGGCCTCTGTGAGCGGGCGGATTCCAGTCACTGTGGCACCTGTGGCATCTAACCTAATCCCTTTATCCCACCCCTTCCCCAGCACACACAGGCTCCCAAGATGGGGTGTAGGGGGTGACGTCTCTCGTGGGACTGTGGTAGTGTCCAGCCTGGCTGGGCTTTCCTGTCCTTTGCTTATAGATGCTGGTGAGGGGCCTGGGCTGGCTGCCACTTTGCGACTAGAGGCTTTGTAGGGGAAGCGACTCAGGGAGACTGTTGGTGGGGGAGAGCTGAGCACAGACCGCTGCCTCGAGGGTCCTTGAACAGCAGACCATGGCACTCATAGCACGACAGAGCCTTGTGACCTGCATGTCAAGGCCTCTCCAGGAGTTCTGAGCGGCTGCCCTGCCTGTACCTACAGCTGTGTGTGAGCCCGGGCTCTGGACTTGGGTTTCATGTGACAGTGGCCAATTCCCTTCCCGTTCTGGGTCTCACTTCACCAATCAAGGGCTTTGGAGCTGTGCCAGCACGCAGGATGTGCTTCAGCCTGGCTCCAGAACTAAAAACTCCGGCACCAGCCCTGGGAGCTCTCTGTGGGGTGCACTGTGCTCAGTCCCCAGGCTGAGGTCAGCTCTGTCTCCCAGCATTGGAGAATGAGTGACAGAACGTGTCTGTCCCTGTTTCCCAGGGCTCCTCGGAGGTAATAATAGTGCTTGGTCTATTAATAGTGACTTGTAGCATATAGCGTGTGTACATCATGATATGTTTATATGTAAAATATATAAACAGTAAGAATATATAAATAACTGCAAATAGAAATGAACATAATGTATAGTATTCTATAATAGTACACCCCTAGGAGATTATATTTCTATACATAGCACTTAGTAAGTGTACATCTATAAATAAGTAATGTGCATGTGTACTTTCTGTGGGCTGAGGACTGCTCTGAGCCAGTGCTAACCTCACTGAGTCTGCACAGCCATTTTGGGAGGTCGGGGTCCCTGTCTCTCGGGGTGTGTATGGGGGGCAAGGCTCAGGGGGCAGAAGGAACTCACAGTGGTAAATGCAGGTGCTGGGATTTGAACTCTGGTCAGTCTGGCCCTTGTGGCCCCGGCCTCCAGCTTTGTCACCCCAGGTGCTCTCTGGGATGGCCCATTGAAGTTGGCCCTTTCTGGTGTTGTCTCTGGCCCTGCTGCACGTGGCTGCATCCCTCCCACAGAATGGGCGGGAGTGGGCTCTTGGGGCTGCAGCCTGGCTCCTGTCCTAGGCCTCCCTGCTGGTGCCTTCCTCCTCCACAGCTGGCCCGGCTGCTGCTTGGGCATGTGGCTGCCACTTGGGGAGGCTTTTCCCTCTCTCGGGTCTCAGATTTTCCCTTGCAGTTTCCTGCCTTCAATCTTGTCAGGAGTCGGTGGACAGCGAGGGCCTCTCAGCCTCTCTTCCATGGGCGGCACACAGTGGGAGTCCTGCCCCATATTTGGGGCTTCCTCCAGGGCCATGTGGCTGGCATGGCCCATGCATGTATCCTTAGGGGCCACCAGAGCCAGCACAGGGGCTTTCTTCCATCCTGGGGCCTGCGGGCAGCCTCCAGCAGCAGGGTGGGGAGCCGGAGAAGGAAGGGTGGCACCTTCCTGGCTGGGCTGAGCCGGGAGAGGCCAGGCCTTGTCCATCTGCAGGGATGCAACCTCCCGCCACCTCCCGCCACCTCCCGCCACCTCCTGCAGCTCCTTCCCTCCCCTCCCCCCCCCCCGCCCCACTTCCATCCCTTCTCACTCACTCCCCTCTAAAGCCTCGCAGAGCCTCCAGGGTATGTGGTGGCTGCAGTGCTCACTGGGGACAGAGGCGACCTCGGGTCAGGCCTGGACCAGCATTATCTGTTTCACACATTACCCATCGGATACTTTCTTTAATAGGTATCAGGAAAAACACCACAAGCAATTAGCACACTGAGCCCTTGGGCTCACTGACGCAATTGCTCTGGGTGAGGCAGTGGGAAAGGAAGCCCATTTCAGAGAGGTTGGGGCGGCGATGGGGTCTGTGCTGTGCAAGCTGGGGCTGCAGACAGGATCGGAGCAGCCGCGGAAGCCTGGGAGACCAAGTCCATGGCCCCAGAGTCAGATGCCCGGAGCCCAGCCTGGCTCTGCTGAGGGGCCTTGGGGAGGCCGCTGCCCCTCCGTGAGCCTCAGTTTCCCCATCTCTCACACAGGGATACGTGACAGCGGCTCACGGGGGTGTGGCCAGGCTCGGGGGAGCGAGGAGGGTGGAGAGCAGGTGGGGGCTCAGCATGGGGTGGCCCAGCTGTAGCAGCAGGGACTGTATTATCACTATGATCAGCATTAGTGCCACGTCATCCTCAGGCGCTTCGTGCTGGGTGTCACGACCCGAGGCTTTGGCAGGTAAGCGTTCCAGGGCTCATTATCCCCTCCTCACCAGAGCTTTGTGAGCGTAGCTCCCACAAGGGGTCTGCCTTGCACTTCACACCTTGGGTGTGGGACCCACGGGGCCACTCACTGGGCTGGGCAGAGTTGCGGCTTTTAGAGTCACCGTGCCCGTGACTGTAGGCTGACGCCACAAGGCCCACTCTGCACGGTCTTCTCTGTGAGGTGCACCAAGCAAAGGCACTTACTCCCTGAGGGGCACTGAGGCTTTATTCTGAGGGGGTGTTCTCCTGCGGTGAAGATCTGTTGGTGGTTGGTTGGGGACAAGTTTGGCGCAACTGCTGGGGGTCTGACCCAATTGAGAATGTTGGATGTGTGGCTCCTGCCCCATCCATACTTTATCGACGCAGCCTCCACCCATCACCCACCAGCCTATCCATTCATTCACCCACTCACCCATTCATCCATTCAGTCATCATTCACGTACCCATCCACCATCTGACCACCATTCACCCGTCACCCACCAACCATCTGCCGTCCACCCATCCACCCACCCACCCATCCACTCATCACCCTCCAGCCTATCCATCCCTTCACCCATTCATCCATCGATCGGTGCACCCATCCGTCATCTGTCCACTATCCATCCATCACCCATCTATCCATGTATCCGCCCACTCGCCCTCCCACCCGCTAAATGGCGGTTGAATGCCTTACTCCACATCAGATATGGCGGTGTAGAGAGTGCTGAACAGGACCCCCAAGGCCCTCACCTCCACAGTGCTTTGGTGGAGTAGAGAATGTGGTGTTAGTTACATGTCACTAGGAGGTGTGAGGACAGTGGGAGTGGGGAGCTCAGACTGCTGTGTCACAGAGGCCTGCCTGAAGGAAGGGGCCCCTGAGCTGGGATCTGCAGGGGTGATGGCATAGGCAGGGTGGCACCCCAGAGACTCAGTAATAGGGCTGTGGGAGGTCTATAGGAGAGAGTAGAATTTCATGCAAGGGTAGGAGTTGTGCAGATGTGAGCCAAGAGGGATAGCAGCAGGTTGGGGCCCAAAGGTCCTTCTGGCTATTGAGGGGTGTGGGCCGGGCTGAGATGGGGGAGAAGCTGGCAGCAGGTGGGGCTGAGATGCTTCTTCTAAGAAGGTGGCAGGACCCTGGGACCGAGGGTTTGGAGACCCTGGAGATTTTGCCCTGGTCTCATGTGGGAGGGTGGCAGTGGGTGCCAAGTTTCTGCCTGGGGGAGCCTTTCAGGGTCCCCACCCAGAAAGGCAGGCTTGGCATCAAGGGAGATGAGATGCTGGTGTGGCTGTGTGGGGGCTCCATGCTGGGGCTGGCAGGAGGCAGGTCCAGAGCTGCTTTGGGTGCAGGTTTGGGGTCATCAGAAACATGCAGGTGACCGAAACCTCAGAGAGTGATGACCCCTGGGGAGGAGGGCCTGGGACAGAGGGGGAAAGGAGGAACAGCACCCAATCAGGGTGCTGGGTAGAGACTGAGCCTGCGCTCAAGGTGCCTGGTGGCTGAGCCGATGCAGAGGTCACTGGGGTCTCAGTGAGGCTGCCTTGGGGGGGGCAGAGAGGCGTGTGGAGAGCACCGGTGCTGAGAACTGGTTTGGAACGGATTGGCGGCTGTCCCTCCCGCTGCACAGGTGAGGAAATAGAGGCTGAGGGGGACCAAGGCTGAGCATCCGGGAAATGCAGTGCCACAGTCAGCCTCAGTTTGCCCACTTGCGATCTAGGGCCCTTCCCAGTCCCTTGAGTCTGATGGGGCCTGTGTCTGTTTCTTTGGTAATAGGAACTGAACTCATGACCTCAGGCTTGACAGGCAAGTGCTTATGCCGCTGAGCTATATCCCTGGCCTAGGGCCTGTGATTGTTGAGTATTTTATATGTGTAGTGACTGAGAGTCAAGGAAAATCAAGAGCCAGTAAGAGGCCAGGGACATGGGCCTGCTGCAGCCCCACGGACATTCAGTTTTCTAGTCTGAGAAATGAGAATGTTTACAGAGGTCCCTGGGCAGTCAGGAGGATTCCTTAAGAGCATGAGTGTTGCTGCCGGGTTGGGGAGGAGTGGAGATCAAAACACCCCCTCTCCCAGGATAACTTCCCTCAGCCCTCCAGGCCTGAGCTCCTCTCCCTGGTCCCCTGGCTCACAGAGTCAGGGGTCTGAGCTGCCCCTCAGCCCCGTCTGGGAGCTGCCCCTGTCTCTCCCTCTGTGTGGTTACTATAGCAGCCAGCTCGGGTGGGGAAGTGGGAGGCGGCAGAGCGTAATGAGGCAGCACCGCTCTGATCTGTACAAGTGGGGGGCTCTGTCTGCGAAGGGCCTGGTCCCACCCCGAGGCTGCCCCTGCTGTCGGGACCTCAAGCCAGAGGCCTGTGCTGCCCTGGCCAGGGCCAGGTGAGGGGACCCCCTGATCATGGCCAGCCAGAGATGGTAATTTGTGAGACACACAGCTGGCTGGGCCCTGGGTGTCCCTGGCTGGGCTCTGGGCAGCTCCTCTGTCCTCTCCCAAGCAGGCCTGGCCATCCCTCTTCTCCAGATTGGCTGATGGGGGCTGCACAGTGGGTAGACGAGGTTCAGCCTGTACCCAGTGGGTAGGCATCGGGGCCCCTGGCAGCCTCTTTCCCACTGACCGAGTGGGCACCTGGTGTGCATAAACCAGCTGTCTGTGGGCCCAGCTGTGGCCTGGAGGGTCTGCCTGTGGCTCAGGCTCAGGGTTTCTCCTTGGTCCTCCCACACTGAGTCCTACTGTCCCTGGCACCAGCTCCTGCCTGGTTTCCTGAAGGTGTCCCTCAGTACCCAGATAGGGGCTCCCAGGGGCTCAACACTGGGAGGTGCCTGGAGATATTGATCCACTTCCTTTTGGGGCTGCAGACTGGGTCTCCCACCCTCAAGTCCCTCTCACAGGGGGGCGTTTTCTGTCTTTGGCACCAGCCACAGCTCCCGAACTACAGACTTTTGGAATTAGAACATCTTTCCTACTCTCGAAGATGCTTTTATAGAACCTTTGAGTGGCAGGGTGTGAGCATCTTGTCTTTATTCGGAATCCTGGAATTACAAGATCACAGATGCCTTCGAGGATGGAGAAGCCCACAGAGTCTTAGGATCTTGACAAAATCTCTTGGAATTGCTACAAAAAACTTGAAACAACATAGAATCATTCGGAGAAACTTAAGAGTCGAAGTAGAAACCCCCAAATCTGGATGTTTGCACCCCACCCTCCTCCTGTGACACAGTCTTTCTTCTCTTCACTGTCTTGTAATGACATGAACACTTCTAAGGACAGGGAGCTCATCACCTGCCTGAGCAACCTGTCTCATTGTTGAACAGGTTTGACTGCTGGTACTGAGTCTAAGTCTGTCCCCAGGTGACTCACAGCCCTGTCTGCCTGCCTTCCCTCACACACAGGGCCAGTAGCGTGGACACCAGGACAGAGACTAAACTATCTGCTGGCCCAAAACAATGACTTTCTGGCATGGGGGTGATGGCAGGTGAAGGCCATGGCACTTCCTAGGGAGGAGGCTCCCTCTGCCTTGGGACCCTGCCTGGGGCCCAGCAAGGCCTCTGCAGCTAACCCAGCCTGCACGCTGCCCTTCCTTCCAGAGGCAGGAAGCTGAGCAAGTTGAGAACCACTGGAAACAACCATCGGGAATGTCAGGACCTGTCTCCAGTCCCAGCCAGCCACAATGGGATGGAAAGAGTGGGTGTTGACACTGAGCACGGTTCTGATGGAGGAGCTGAATTTTGTTAGTGTTTAAAGTGTCAGCTCTGTCAGCTTTGGGCAGGGTGGGGTTTGGTGGGAAGGCCTGGTCTTCCGTAAGCCTCGGCCATGGCACTGGCCCAGGGCAGAACTGGAAGTGTGAGTCCTGCAGCCAGACTGCCCAGAGTAGTCCCAGCTCTGTCCCTTCCCAGCTGTGTGTGGCTTTGGGTGAGTCTCTAAGCCCTCTGTGCTTCAGTTGCTTCTCCTACAAGGCAAGGGTCATGGGAATATGTCTGGAATGATTTATAGCCTTGTTCCCTCAGGCAGACTTGCTTTCTTCCATCTTGGAATTCACATATTCATTTATTCATTCTTGCTCTTACCCATTTCTTCACTCATTCATTCATTCATTCATTCATGTAATAGTTTATTTGCTCTTCTACCCTTCCTGCACTCATTCACTTGTGCACTCCGCTACCCAGCCTTTCTCTAGCTCATGGGCAGACAGTACAGGCCCTGGAAGGGATTCTGGCCTTGGCTGCTGGGAAACATGTACCAGGGCCGGGGGTGAAGCTCGGTGGTGGAGTGTGTGCTTGGCAGGTTGAGGCCTTGAGTTCAATCCCTAGCACCCTAAACCCAGCCCAACCCAGCCCAACCCAACCCAGCCCAACCCAGTCCAACTGATCACTTTCATGCCCTTGAAAGGAGCTAGGAATGGAGATCTAGGGCTCGGTTTCATGGCCCTGGGAGCCCCGTATGTCTGTCTGCCTCCACTTGCTGAGAGATGAGCTACAGCTGCCTCTCAGGGCTTTAGGTGCGATGAGGGCCAGGCCATCTGATCTCTGTCTGGCTTTTATGGCTTCAGGGTGTCTGAGCATTCATGTGGCCCTAGACTGGGAGAGGCTCTGCCTCCGGTGGTTTGCAGAGAACAGAGTGCTGGTTTTACTGAGGTGTTTTATGGCTTAGAACACAAAAGAGCAAGAGTCTGCATTCCAGACAATTAGAGTTCCTTTCCCTTGAGTGGCTGACTGGAAGGCCCCTTCCCAACCCCTGGCTCAGGGCATCTGGTTGTCCTCGGAGAGGTATCCAGGCTGTCGCCAACCCCTGCCTGGGGTTTCTCTGGTCCTGCTGCAAGACTCACATCTAGTCTCTCATCCTGGCAGCCCCTATCCCTCTGAATTCCTGCTTTGTGATGGTGGGTGGTGGTTCTGCTGACCCAGGGAATGGACCCTAGTGTCTTCCATGCTAAAGCTCTATAAAAAAGCAACCCACACCTTGGACGAATTCCTGTTTGCTGGGAAGCAGAGAAATGTTAATTATGGTTTGTATCTTCCTGGTCTTTCTCTTTTGGCAGCGTCTGTCTCTTAGCTCCAATAAAGGAGTAGGTCCTGATTAAACGAAGGTAACAGTGCTCTGAGATCCTGTTCCTCTATTCCCAGACATTACAGGGAGGATGAGGGGAAAAGGGAGAGAAGGAGGAGGGGAAAAAAAGAAAAGAGAAAAGATGTTCATTGTCTCTGCTGGGTCTGAAGCCCAGGGCTAGGAGAGTTAACACCAGCACCTGGGTGACACCAGGGCAGCAGAGAGATAGGGGAGGCCAATAAACCTGCAGAATCAAATTGAAGGTCAGTTTTTATATCTCAGATGTCTGCACACACTGAACTCGCCAGGCTGCTCAGCTCCAGCACAAACATACTGATTCGGCAGAAGAAAAGATCAAGTGCGCCGTGAACCCCTCGTGCCCTGATGCAGGCCTGGGTACAGAGTGTGTCTCTGTGCTGGTGGCCCACGCCCCGCTACCCTCCAGCCCAAAGCAGGCTCTGATGGCTCCAGCGCTGGGATGGGACGGTGGTCCCAGGATGCTGGAGGCCCGGGGGCTTCTCATTGCAAGTAGGTCAAGTTTCCTTCCTGCCATGGACCTGATTCTGGGTTGTAGCAGCCCTTGGGAGGGCACCAAGAGGAACCAGGCTGGACAGCAGAGTGCACAAGATGTCACTGGCGGAGGTGCAGTGAGGTGGCAGGTCATAGACCAGGAGGGTGCAGACAAGGAGACTGTTGTCTCTTGCCAAGCCCCCCGCTGAGGGTGTCCGTGGTGTGTGGTGTGGGTTCATAGCCTGTCTGCTGCATTACTAGGTGGAGACTGCTGTGGGGCTGGCTGTCACCACTCTCTGCCTGGGGAGCCCCTGGAGGTACCCCGAGGAGAGGCCTCACTGCATGTACCCCAGAGGTCTGGGGAAACTGGGCTGGGCCAAGGCAGCCAGGCTGCATGCTTCCAGAGCAGAGCCCAGTGAAGCTCAGTGCAGGACCTGCACTTAGCCCTGCATCTCCTGGCTGTGGGATAAGGCAGAAGGTACAGTGTCCGGTGTGTGCTGAGGACCCGAGCTCTGGAGGCGACCTGTCAGCCTCCTGCGAACACGAAAGTCCTGCCAGCTGGCCACACGGCTAAATCACAGTGAGGTCAAGAAGACCCTCTGTGGAGGGAGCTGCCAGCCCCTGAAGCAGAAGCCAAATTTATGGAAGGAGGGAGGGAGGCTTGGCAGACGGAAGGCCCTAACCTGGGCTTTGCTGGATCCTCGGGGAGATCCGTGCCAAGTGCAGAAGGTGAAAAGCGGGACTTTAAAGAGGGCAGACACGGCCGCGTGTGTTCTCCAGCCTCAGGGCACACGTCTTCTCGGTGCCTAACAGGGTTTTTCACAGGGAACATCCCAAGCGGAGCCCACTCCTGCTTGCCCAGGCCCCACCATGGCCGCCCCATCTGGGAACGGAAACCCGTCCTTCCTGTGACTCAAGCTAAACCCTTGGGCTTCTCCTTGACTCCCCACTTCCTCCCACAGCCAGCAGAGCTCAGAGAAGACAGTGGAGGGTAGTGGGGCGCAGAGCATTGCTGCGGTCTGGGGGAGGGGCTAGTGGGGAGCTGGTGAAGTGAACTGGGGCCCCAGGGCTGCCTTTAGTCAAAGCTGGGAGCTGATTCCACGGATGAGAGGGGGAGGGCAGCAGGGTCCGCGGTGCAGACTGCTGGGCCCCCTGCTCCCTCCCTGCCTCTGTGGTGGCCCAGCCGTCTCCCTGCCCTGTCCACCCAGGAGATGGGGGGGCAGGGTCTGCGTCTCAAGCCCAACCCCAAATTGGATTGGTCTGCTTCGGAACAACCCCTCCCCCACTAAGCTACAGGCAGGGACACGGTCACACAGGACCGAGATGGTTCTCTGGGTGCATCGCTGGGGTCTCGCGGGTGAGAGGGGCTGCTCTCCCAGAGAGAGGGGGAGCGGGGGCAGAAGCACATGACAGGGGCATTGTGAGGACCAGGAGCTGGGGGTG